>JAOUWY010000075.1:3945398-3981625 GCA_025728095.1 Prietella phreatophila
TTTTTTTCTTACCATATATCTTGACAAGAATAGTAATTGTCTTCTTGCCAGATGGGTTTTCAGCCTCGATTGTGTATTTTCCAGCATCATAACGGTGAACCTTCTCCACTATTAAAGTTGTAGTGCTCTCTGTTGTGTCAATGTACCCCCGTGACTGAAGGTCTATGCCAGACTTTCTCCAGGTAACAACTGGCAGTGGTCTACCAAGTATAGTTGCATTTAGATGTAAAGTGCTACCAGCTCTCAAACAAACGGTTTTCCTCAGTTCTTCAGGTAGTTCAATGTCAGGAATTTCTGAGAAGAGTAAATTTGAGTGAATTTGTAGATCAAAAACACTTAAACGTCAGTTTCTACAAATTATGCTTATGAAAATGTCTGAATAGTCTATGTGGGCCATATCAAGGCTAGAAAATTTAGATTGAAGAAGTCATTTCTTTTAGAAAAACTACTCCTAGAACCTTATCTCATGAATTTGTTGTATTGTGCTTAATGTATTCACAAGATACTAAATAAATGGGTTTTTTTATGAATGAATAATGGTAATGTGATGTGCGCTAACAAAATTTTTTATATAGGTTTAAAAGATAAGCTGAGTAAGCATTCATTTGCTACACTTACAGCTCACTTTAAGTTAACTCATAACTATCCATTAAACGATCCTCAAGGTAGTCAATGTCTCCGATTAAGATGCTGTATCTTCTGGTGTCCTCTGTGCAGGATAAATGACCTTTTTGTATATTTTAAAGGGACATTACTATTAATTCATTATTGTCTTATTTGTGTATTTAAATATCACTTCATCATTTTTTAAAATTCCATTTACAGCCTAAACAGTTCAGTGTGATATGTTGTGGTCACTTTAAACTGTCAGACAGTGATGGAATGCTGCTTCTTGTTTGAGCTGATATCTCACAAGAGAATTAAGTTCAATGTTAGATCGCATGTAACTGAGATGCGCCTCTGTTTTATTCAATCTCCACCCCAGTTGCAAACTCTCACATAGCTTCTGAATATTGCTTAAGTCTTTATACTGAATACTGATGTTATAAGCTGATTGTGCAACTCAAGTTTAGTACAGACCTAAGATTCATTTTGCACTAGTCATTCCTCATTGCTTCTCAATGGTGTGTGTGGCAGACCCAGGAAAAACTTACCAACTCTTTCTGTAGGTGCGGTCTCCACACTACCTTCACTGAACTCTCCAGTGCCCATTGCATTCATTGCAGCCACTCTGAAACTGTACTTCTTGTTGCTTGTTAAACCAGCTGCAGTATATTCATTAGTAGTCAGGATCTTCTGGGTGGCTCTATACCACTGTTCAGTTCCCTCTTCTAGAATTTCAACAACATAGCCAGTGACATCAGAACCACCATCATACATAGGTCTGGTCCATGTCATAGTGATGCTGTGTTTGGTAGTATCTATTATGCAAGGAGTTGATGGAGGAGCTGGCGTATCTGTATTATTAAAAAAAAACAAAAAATAAAAAACACAGTTACTTCACCATTTAAATAAAATAATAAAATTAATGTTGATAATGAAATATATGTGGCCTCATGGTGTGGTTAGACAAAAAAGAAGTTGTAGTTACTCACATGTTGGATCTCTGCAAAGAGCATATTCAGATGCTTCACTTGGTAAGCTTGTACCAGCAGAATTGACAGCTGCAACACGGAATTGGTATTCACTTCCCTCTAATAGACCTGTTATCTTGAGTCTTGTGTCATAGATGGTGAATGTCTTGTTTACTCTGGTCCATCTTACACTGCTCTTCTCACGTTTCTCAACAAGAAAATTTTTTATTTCACTACCACCATCATTCTCTGGCTTCAGCCACTCAATGATGACATGTTGCTTTCCGACAGCTGTAATTTCTGGTGCTCCAGGAGGTGTTGGAACAGCTGTAACACAGAAGGCAAGAATTCTTAATAATACTTGTTTCTGAAGTTCCCATGAAACACTGCAAATTAGGACTTTAAAAAAAAAAACTTACTATATGCATTTCTTGCAATAATTGGTTCAGACTCCAGTGGTACACCTGCTCCATATTTGTTAACACCTCTGACACGGAATATATATTCATTGTTCTTGATCAGTTTTGTACTGACACAAGAAAGGGTTCTGCATTCAGTTTCCATGACAACCCAGTTGAGCCTACTGGTCTCACGTCTGTCAACAATGTAGTGAGTGACAGAGTCTCCCCCATCCTCAAGCGGTATCTTCCATGAAACTGTGCATTTTTCTTCTGTGACCCTGCTGATGGTGACTTTACCATCTGGAGGACCAGGGGTATCTGGAATGGAAATGGAGTTCCACATATAAATATCAGCCAGATATTTAATATTTTGATTTAAGTGAGATGTGTTTTAATTTAATGTATTCTTACCAAGAACTTTAACATTGACAGCTGCAGTTTTGGTTCCACTGGCGTTCTTAACAGCCAGTATATATTTTCCAGTGTCATTCCTGTTACATGACTTGATGATTACCATAGCTCTTGTGCTGGTGTATGTCAATGAGTACTTATCACCAAGCTCCAACTCCTTATCACCCTTAGACCACCATACTTTGGGTTCAGGTTTACCACCTATTGCAGCATCAAGAACAAGGTCTGATCCAGCCCTAATAGTTATTGTCTCACCGACTAGTTTGCTGTCTAACTCTGCCTTTGGTGGTGCTGAAAGAAATAAACAGCAAATATTAGATTTGAACCAACTTGATTTACAGTTAAATATTCATCAGGAAATTATCTTACTGTATTCATCCTTGCATGTGATAGGGCCTGTTGATTCCGATGGCATACTGTGGACCCCTGCACAATTTTTAGCAATGACACGGAATTCATAAACTGATCCCTCTTCTAGTGATGTAACAGTGAAGAAATTGTCTGTGATAGTAGTGTAGTTGCACTTCAACCAACGAGTTTCATCCTCATCGGTGGATGCCTTACGTTCAACTACATATCCAACCAATTTGCTGCCACCATCATTAAATGGTACAGACCATTTAATAGAAACTGAAGATCTTGTAATGTCGTATACTTCTGGTTTGCCAGGGGGATCTCAAAGAAAAGTGATCACGCTGTAAGTACTATGTCACTAATAAACAACAATGAGGAAAGATATTAAAAAATTAACCCAATACATACCAACTGGATTCAAAGCCAGCATTGGTCTTGAAGCTTCACTGGCTTTGCTTAGACCAGCAATGTTCATGGCATATACCCGGAATTGATATTCAAGGCCTTCAATAAGATTGGAGACCTTATAATGACACTCAGTGCATGGGATTTTATTTTCCCGTGTCCATAAAATGGTGTTGTGCTCTTTCTTCTCAATCCAATACCCAGTCACCTTGCTTCCACCATCATGATATGGAGCTTCCCATTTAATGGAAATGGCATTAGCAGATACGAATACCACATCTGGACGTGTAGATGGACTTGGTGGTACTGGAAGATGGAACAATGATTATAATTTATGGAATACTAAACGAGCATATTTAATAAGAAATCAACTAAAGTAATTGTACTAACCAAATGGATGTTCTGCCACAATAGCTTGAGATTCAATTTGTTTGCTAACACCAAACTTGTTCTCTGCACAGACACGGAATGTGTACTCCATGTATTTTGTCAAATGGGTGACTTTAATGGTTGGTCGTTTCACACTTGAGTTCACCACCTGCCATGAAGTTTGACCAGATTCGCGTTTCTCAACTATATAATTAGTTATATCTGATCCACCATCATCTGTAGGTTCAGCCCATGCCAACACACAGGATTCTGATGTGATTCCTGAGACGTCTATTGGCCCAGTGGGTGGGCTTGGTCTGCCAAAGACAACTACAGTAATACTGAATGTCTTTGCCCCAGCCACATTCTCTAGAGTAAGGTAGTATTTTCCACTGTCTCCTCTCTTGGCATCCTTAACCAGTAGGGTAGTTTTCACATTAGAAGTCTTGATAGAAACTCTTTCTGTTTCCTTTAGTTTCATCTCCTCAACCTTCCATGTTACTTTTGGAGCTGGTCTGCCACTAATGGGAATATCAATGTTAAAGGAATTGCCAGTCTTGCAGGTAATAAGCTGTTTGCTGATGCCACTAAGGTCTGCAGTTGGTTCAATGCGAGGTTCTTTGATGATGACAGAGGTGAGTGCATCTCTTGGATAACTGACTCCAGTATCATTTTGTGCTTTGACCCGGAATTCATATTCTGTGTTCTCAACCAAGCCCTCTAGGACCATCTTCAAAGATTTTGTTTGACCACCAAGAACCCAGTGATCAGAACCTTTTTTTCTCATCTCAACAATGTATCCTGTGATATGGCTTCCACCATCATGTTCAGGTTTCAGCCATACTAAGGTGGCTGTTGAAGATGTTGTATCAATAATGTCCAGCCTCTTGGGTGGTGCAGGCTCCTCAGTGGCAATAACAGGTTCTGACATTTCATAAGGCTCACCTATACCATACTGATTTTCACCTGTGACCCTGAAGCAGTATGCTACACCAACTGCAAGATTGGTTACTCTTAGAATTTGGCGTGTGCACCTGGGACTGACCTCTTGCCAGCTCAGCCGATTTGCCTCACGTTGTTCAATAATGTAATGATTTATACGAGCACCTCCATCATTAGATGGAGCATCCCACATGAGAGTCAAAGCCCCTCTTGTCACATCTTTGAATGAGAGAGGACCTGGTGGCCCAGGTGTGTCCAACACTTTTACTGTTAATGTAATAGATTTACGACCGCTGTTGTTCTCAAGAGAAAGTGTGTATTTGCCAGCATCAAATCTGGTACAGTTTTCAATTGTTAATGTGCTGAAGGTGTCTGTAGTATGAATATCGACCATCACACCAAGTTCTCCATCTGCTTTTGACCATGTAGCCAGGGGTGTAGGTTTTCCACAGAAAGGGACATTAAGAGTAACTTTTCCTCCCCTTTTCACAATATGTGTCTGTTTGAAATCTGCATCAATGTCAATCTCTGGTGATGTCAGTCTGTCAACTGCCTGCACTGCATTTGGAATGTCAGATGCCTCTCCCTTTCCAACACCATTAACAGCACACACACGGAATTTGTACTCTTCACCTGGTTCTAAATCTGTAACTGTGTATGAGGTATGGATACAAGTCTGGTTATTGACTCTGTGCCATTCTTCAAGACTTGCTTTGCACATCTCAATAATGTAACCAATGATCTCCATACCACCATCAAAAACTGGTTTGGTCCATTCCAGGGTCACAGAGGTCTTTGTTGAGTCAATGACTTTTACCACTGTTGGTGCGCTAGGTGCACTTGTAGGTTCTCTGCACTTAAATAGTCTTGATACTCCACTCGGTGGTCCGACACCAGCCCCGTTTTCAGCCATAACACGGAATTCATATTCATTTCCTTCAGTCAAGTTTGTAACTCTTTGTCTAAGCTCTGTGATTGGTCTTTTTGCTGAAACTTTTACCCATTGTAAACTTTTCTTTTCTCTCCTTTCAAGGATATAGTGTTTTATCTCATTTCCACCATCAAATCTTGGTCTTGTCCAGCATAGTGTGAGACTGTTTCCTGTCACATGAGTGCAGTCAGGTGTTCCTGGAGCATCTGGTACCGCTATAAAATTACAAAAACACAATTTAAAGTACAATTTTGCTGAAATATTTTGGGGCATGATTAGATAAAGTTTTAAATATTACTTACTGTACTGCATTTTAGCAACAATTGGATCTGATTCGAGTGGTTTGCCAACACCAAAATTGTTGACAGCAGAAACACGGAATTGATACTCATTTCCCTTGATCAACTTGGTGGCACTGAAAGAGCAGGCTTCACACTTAGATGTAACAAGTGCCCAAGAAATACGGGAGGTCTCACGCTTTTCAATGACATAATGAGTGATCGCGGCACAGCCATCATTTTCTGGGGGACTCCACCAAAGAGACACCTTCTCAGCAGAGATATTTGTGAAGCGTAGAGGGCCCTCAGGTGGTCCAGGAGTATCTGAATCAAACACAGATAGCTATAATTCAAAGTATTTAAAAGTCAGTCTACTCATGTAAAAAAAATATATAATTCTATCAAACCTTGTACTCTGACAAGAACATCCTCCTTTGTTGTTCCAGAGCTGTTTTTTGCTTCAACGGTGTAGACTCCACGATCATTACGATCAGCGTCTCTAATGAACAGTGAGCTTGATCCAATACAGGTTGTGATATCAACAAGCATTTTGTCAAGCTCTTTCCCATCCTTATACCATGTAACCTGAGGCACAGGACGGCCACTAATAGTGCAGCTCAGTTTGATGTTTTCTCCAGCCTTGATTGTCAGAGCCTTTTCAGCCCCAAACTGAATCTCAGGGATAACTGGAATATAATTCCAAACATTGCACTCTAAATTTGAGTACATTGCAAAACATATTGACAAATATATGCAAAGCGACATTGGCTCCTTTCTAGAGAATGAACAATAATGTACAAATTTATATAATATTTTGAATCTTTTCACTCTAACAGCTGAACTATTTTCTTTTCCTAAAAATAAAAGAACTTTAATAATGTGCTTTTTCTGCTAAATGTATTTTAAAAAGCAATTTTTAAAGTAATTGTTCTTAGAAACCGTTTTTGGCTTTTCCCAATTATATTGTTGTTTCTGACAAAATATGACATATGCACAGATGTAAAAACCTTTTGTTGTTCATTACCATTACCAAAGAGATTTTACCACATAAGAGAAGGATGATTTGCTGACCTTCGCAATCAAGCAATTGACAAAGAATATGCATGCATTTAAAAGTACCACAATGAAAAAGATTCTGAAGTTTGGAATAGTTTTCCAGTTGCCCTGTAAATAATATACATACCACTTTCATCCCTGGTCATGATGTAGCCAGATGACTGTGATGGTGGACTGACTGTTCCAACAGCATTTCTGGCAATTACTCTAAATTCAAAGCGGTCACCACAAGCAAGTCCTGTCACTGTAAATTGGCATTCACTGATATCAGTAAAATTGCATCTCAGCCAGCGTGCTCTTCCTTGGCGCCTCTCAACACTGTATCCCACAATCCTACTGCCTCCATCACGTTTAGGTGGTTCCCACTGAAGTGTGACAGAATCTCTTGTAACATCAATACAGTTGGGTGTGCCAGGAGGATCTAATTGCATGAAATAGATAAGAAATAGTTTTTTAAGGATGACATAACCTCATGTGTATTGATGGAAGTTGATTGTGAACATGGAAAATGAGACTCACCAACAGGAGAAATAGCAAGTTTGTGTTTGCTTTGCTCACTGACCGGACTCATGCCAGCATTATTCTGAGCATACACTCTGAATGAATATTCCAGACCTTCAATGAGACCAATTACTCTGTACTCTCTTCCAGAGATTACATTGGAATTCACTTTCATCCACAGGAGGCTGTTTCTGTCCTTCTTCTCAAGATGGAAGCCAGTAATAGGAGATCCACCATCAAAGCTGGGTGCATCCCATGAAACAGTCATGCCATCACTTGTAACATTAAATACAACAGGTTTTCCTGGTGGACCTGGTGGCTTATATTGGTGTTGGGCAACAACATCCACTGAGTTGAGAGCATCACTTACTCCATATTTGTTCTCTGCACGCACCCTGAATTGGTATTCAGTTCCCTTAACTAGATTGGGTATCTTGAATGAGGTCCTGACTACACTTGAACAAACAATTTTCCAAGTTGTTTGAGAAGTCTCTCTTTTTTCCACACTGTAGCAGGTGATTTCTCCACCACCATCTTCCTGTGGCTCATTCCATGAGATAATAATGCTCTGTGCTTTGATTTCATCAAACCGGACAGGGCCCACTGGTGCAGAGGGTGGCCCAAGAGTGATGACCTTGATGTCATAGAAGTTCTTGACAAGTCTATTGTCAAGGACCAGAGTATATTTTCCTGCATTCTCCTTTCTTGCATTTCTCACAATTAGGCTAGCTTTATTCTCTGTTTTTCTGAAGCGAACCTGTTCACTTTCCTTTAGTGGAACATCATCTTTCATCCACTGAATTGCAGGTTTGGGTTTACCCTTGTATGGCAGTTGAATGTTCACATTTTGTCCAATTCTGATGCTTATTTCCCCATTAGGATAGTCAATAAGGTTCGCTTCAGGTGGAATAAGGAATTCCTCCACAGTAATGGGTCCAATTTGAGAGAAGTCACTGCAACCCTTCTCATTCTTGGCATACACTCTGAAGAAAAAGTCTGAGAGTTCTTTAAGATTTGTTACTTCATACTTGCAAGATTTACAAGTACCAGCATGGCTCCATGTCACAGCATCATCTTCCCTCTTTTCAATGATGTACTCAGAAATATGGCTGCCACCATCGTGATCAGGCTTTGTCCATGCCACAGTTACAGACGTATTAGTTGAATCAACCATGACAAGGTTCTTTACAGGACCAGGAGTCTCTGTTGCTCTAACAGGTTCTATAGTCTCACAAGTATCACCAATGCCATTTTCATTTTCAGCAGACACACGGAAGAAATAGGCAATCTCTTCTGATAGGCCTTCAACCTTGTATGATGTGTTGGCACATTCTGTTGTAACTATTGAGTAAGCCTTTAATTTAGCATCCTTCTTCTCAACGATGTAATTTGTAATTTGAGATCCACCATCAATAAGAGGAGGATCCCAACTCAGAGTGAGTTTACCACGGGTAACATTTTTCACTACCAACTTACTACAAGCAGATGGTGAGTCTAATACCTTCACAGAGATAGTAATATTCTTTGGTTCACCAACTCCATTTTCAATCTCAAGTAGATATTTTCCTGAATCATCCCGAGTGACCTTCGGAATAATAAGTTTTGTTGAATACTCTGTGTTATTAATTATGTATTTTGCATCTCCACCAATATTCCTATCTCCTCTTCGCCATGTGACATTTGGTGTAGGTCTGCCTTTTAGAGGAATAATGATTTCTACATCTCTTCCAGCCTTTACTGTATATTGAGTTGACATTGAAATATCAAGATCAACATCAGCCTCCTCTGTTGGGATAAAACAGAAATGTATCCCTGATTAGATTTAAACCAATGAAAGCAAAGCATGAAAATACTCTATGGAAAAAAACAAAAACAACACAAACCCAGAATATCCTTAGCTTGCACTGGCTGAATCATTTCAATTGGACATCCAACTCCAGCACAGTTAACAGCAGAGATGCGGAAGTAATAGTACAATCCAGGTTTTAAATGTGACACCACATACTCTGTGGTTCTTACTTCCCCCTTGGAGCTAATAGTGACCCATTCCTTTTCATCAGTTGTCATCTGTTGAACTATGTAGCTTGTGATTTCACTGCCACCATCATACACAGGCTTCATCCATCCAAGTGTGATTGAAGTCTTGGTTGAATCAACAATTTTAAGTTTTGTTGGCTCACTTGGTGGATCTAAAAAATGTATATATGTTGTTTAAATTGTTTTTGTATAAAACACAGTATTTTGAACATTATAGCATGCCATGAATATGGACATGTTTCACATCAGATTTAAGAATATCATAAATAACATAAAACTAGTAAAAAATAATCTTACCAATGGGATTATACGCTTTATAGAAGATGGATGCATCAGAGTATTGACCCGCACCGGCTTTATTAATTGCACAAACGCGATACTGATACTCATTTCCCTCTGTGAGATTGCTGACTTTTTGCCTAGTATCACGAATTGGATCTTTGATGACCTTGAACCACTGTAGACTCTTCTTTTCTCGCTTCTCCAGATAATATCCATCAATATCACTGCCACCATCTAGACTTGGTCTTTCCCATATGACAGTCATTGTTGATTTAGTAATCAGGGTGACCTGAGGTTTGGAAGGTTGGCTTGGACGTACTGCATAAAGCAAAATAGCAACAGTGGGTTTACTTCAAACATGAGACAAAACAATTTAACACAGGTAAACAATGACTGGGGAAAAAATATATTTACCAAACGAGTTCTGTGCAATGACAGGCTCAGATTCTAAAGGATCACCAACTCCATACTTGTTCACCCCACGAACACGGAAGATGTACTCATTTCCTTTAATCAGCCTTGAAACAGAGACAATGCACTCTTCCAGTTTCTCAGATATTATGGACCACATGATTCTACTACTCTCACGTTTCTCCACAATATAATGGGTAACCATTGCACCACCCTCATCAGCTGGAGGATCCCACATGATGGTTATGCTATCTGCTGTGATCTTCTTGAACTGAATCTCTCCCGAAGGGGGCCCAGGTTTGTCTAACAGAGATAAGCAAGTCACTATTACAATAAATAAGGCATAAATATATATTTATCTGTTTTTAACAGTTAGCCAAGAAACAATAATTGGTAGCATACCTTGAATAAGTACTCTGATAGCAGCATATGCTGAGCCCAAAGAATTCTTGATCTTGAGTTCATATGTTCCAGTGTTTATACGTGTAGCATCCTTTATTGAGATGCATGCAGAATCAGTGGTGTTTGAAATAATATACTGAGCTCCAGATTCCAGCTCTTTTCCATCTTTGTACCATTCGATTGTTGGCTGAGGTTTAGCAATAATACCAGTTCTAAGCTGGACGGTTTCTCCTGCTTTATATTTTAAAACATCCAGGTATTCCTGAGGAAGTTCAATTTCAGGAGCACCAAAGGTATCCACACATGTAACTGGTCCAACAATATCAGATGGGTTACTAACAGAGCCAACTGCATTCTTGGCTAAGATTCTAAATTCATAAGATTCATCTTGAATGAGGCCTGATACAGTGAACTTGGTATCAGAAACCTTTGATAAATTAACTTTGAACCATTTGCCTTTTGGACCATCTTTCTTCTCAATCACGTACCCTGTCACTTTGCTTCCACCATCATAGGAAGGTTTACTCCATGCAAGGCTTATTGAACTCTTTGTGATATCAGTGACCCGGACATCAGTTGGTGGTTCTGGAAAACAGTACCAAAATACAATCAGAATTACCTCTAGGCAGACATAATCCCCCCCCCCCCCAAAAAAAAAAACAATTAGATTTTGTAATATCCTTACCACAAGCATCAATTGCCAGTACAGCATCTGAAATTTTGCTGACAGGACCAATGCCAGCAGCATTTTCAGCTGCAACCATGAACTCGTAGATAAGGCCTGGATTGATGTTTGTCACTTTGAAATGTGTGGCACGGATAAGAGTTTTGTTGATTTTCTTCCACAAAATACTGTTTTTGTCTTTCATCTGAAGGTGGTATCCAAATATAAGACTTCCTCCATCAGAAGAAGGTTCTTTCCAGTTGACAGTAATACTTTCTCTAGTGACAACAGATACCCATGGTGTTGAAGGTGCCTCAGGAATTGCTGAAACAGAACGAAAGCAGTGTTGTTCATATTTGTCATTTAGGCAAATCAAAATGAACAATACTAGTACAGAAATAAAGTTACTTACTATATGGCAGATTAACTGTGACAGTTGGAGAATCGATGTGATCACTGATGCCAAAGCGGTTTTCAGCCCTGATTCTGAACTGATACTCAACTCCAGTAGTTAGTTTCATAATCTTAATCATACATCTTGCGACAGCTGATGAAACTTCAACCCAGTTTGCGGTTGTTGTTTCACGTTTTAGAACAATATAGTTGGTGATTGGGCTGCCACCATCATATGCAGGAGGGAGCCATTTCAGACTTACACTGTCCTCTGTGATATCACACATCTCAACGGGTCCAACAGGTGGACTCGGTCTGTCCAGGACAACGATATTGATAAAGGACTTGGTGGTTCCACTTGAGTTTGAGGCTGTAATGTCATATCTGCCTGCATCATGGGCAACACTGTCACGCAGAGTGATGATAAGGCAGTCAGGTGTTACTTCAGAATTAAACCTCATTGTTGATTTCAGAACCTGATCATCCTGTGAGAGTGATACTTTTGGTAAAGGTTTACCAGTAAGTGGGATCTCTACTTTAAGATTTGAACCTGCCTTTACATAGACTGTATTGTGTTGAAAGTTCTTCATGTTAATTTCAGGTGCCTCTGTTGATAGAATGAGCAAAAACATCAAGTTAATTATCATAATGAACTGCCATACAAAATTTTAAGCTACAGCAACATATTAATTACAAACAGATCAAATTACTTACCGAGTTGATCTTTAACAAGAACAGGCAGAACCATGTCTTTAGGATCACTAAGTCCAGCATGATTTTCAGCACGAACTCTAAAGTAGTATTCCCCTTTTTCTCTTAACCCATAGACAACAAAGTGCGTTGATTTGGTGACACCACATTTTATCCAGTTCTGTTGTCCTTTCTCCAGAGCATCCACCTGGTAATTGGAAATTCTACTACCTCCATCATGCTCAGGTTTACTCCAAGCTAATGAAACAGTGTCTTTTGTAACATCAGTTACTCCAAGCTTTGCTGGTGGACTTGGTTTTTCTGAAAATGAATGTTTATGAAAGACATTGGTGTTAAATACATCACAATCCAAATACAACATAATTATTTTAGCTTGTCATCATTCAATAGGCAATTATAATACCATACCTGTAATTTTAGTTCCTCCTTTAGTCTCAAGTGGTACTCCAGTTCCATATTCATTTTCACCAGTGACTCTGAAATAATAAACGCTTCCCTCTTGAAGGTCAGTTACTTTGAAGGTAAGTCTGGGACAACTTTCTGTGACTCTTGTCCATCCTTTTTTGCTTGCCTCACGCAGATCTACAAGGTAGTTCTTGACAGGAGCACCACCTTCATTTTCTGGTGTGTCCCATGTTATTGTTGCAGAGTTTTTGGTCACTTCCTTAACTGAAAGACTGGCAGGTGGTCCAGGTGAATCGAGCACTTTTACATTCAGTGTTAATGTGGCTGTTCCAGCAACATTTTGTAGAGTCACAGTGTACTTGCCGGAGTCATTTCTTGTAGCTTGCTCAATTGTAACAGATGTGCAAGTGAATGTGGTATCAATTGTTGCCCGAACTCTGAGATCAACATCAGGCTTGTTCCATATTACATTTGGCACAGGCTTTCCCTTGAAAGGGACTCTTAGGGTGAATGAGCTGCCATCTTTGACAATCAGTGTTTTTCGCATTTCATTACTGATGAGGAAAATGGGTTCATCTTCTCTGTCCTTTGCTACCTGTGGATCAGTCTCTGGGCTTGGCTCACTTGGACCAATTTTATTAATTGACCTAACCACAAAGACATATTCTGCTCCTAATGTCAGACTTACAACTGTAAACTCTGTGTTATTAGTGTGCTGCACCCCAACAATCCAGTCCTCATCATTGGTTTTCCTATATTCAATTGAGTATCCTGTGACTGGAGAACCACCATCAAACAATGGCTTGTTCCAAGAGAGTGTTATTGTGGACTTGGTATAATCAATTACCTTTGGTTTCGCTGGTGGAGATGGCAAAAATAATGGATCCTCTGCCTTCGTCAACGGGCAGGGAAGGCTTGGTGTACTCAAACCTGCAGCATTCTCTGCATATACACGGTATTCATATTCACGTCCTTCACGGAGATTGGAGGCCTTGACCCTCAAGTCATAAACAGGCTTTTTGTTGACACGAACCCAACGAAGACCTGATTTTTCACGTTTTTCTATTACATAGCCACTAATACTACTGCCACCATCAGAAACAGGCCTTTCCCAGCAGATTGTCATAGCTTCACTTGTAACACTTGTGACTTCAACATTTGTTGGGGCAGCAGGCACTGTAAATGGATCTAGGGCCTTAGCAGGATCACTCTCAACAGCTTCCCCTGTTCCATATTTATTTACTCCCCGGACTCTGAAAATGTACTCATTGCCTTTAAGCAGTTTTGTAACTTTGCATGTTGTGGCCTTCATGTCTGCATAGACTAATGTCCAGGCAAGACGGCTTGTTTCACGCTTCTCAACAATGTAGTGTTGAATTTCAGCACCACCATTTTCTTGGGGTGGTCCCCAAGTTAATGTACATTTTTCTGCTATCAAACCCGTTACTTCCAATGGTCCAGAAGATGGACCGGGTCTATCAAGCACTTTACAATTCACTGCTAAAGATCTGGTACCTGCAACATTCTTTAATGTGAGAACATACTGTCCAGTGTCTCTTCTGATGGTGTCTCTAACAATTAGTGTTGTGGTTGTGAATGTTGACAAAATTTCAACTCTTGCTTTAGAATCAATTTCTTTTCCATCCTTTGCCCATGAAATCACTGGAGCCGGCCGGCCAGAAATTTCAGCATCAATTCTTAGTATATCTCCTGCTTTGACTACAAGTAGTTGTCTCAGATTTTCCTCAACTGTAATGCGTGGAGGATCGACATCATCTTTCACTGTAACAGGGCCTGTACACTCTGATGGCTGACTAAGTAAACTAGCTGCATTTTTTGCAATTACATGGAAATCATATCTTTGATCTTCAATCAGACCAGTGGCATCGAAGAATGTTTCTTGGAGATTAGTGAAATTACATTTCAACCAACGACCGTCTGGTAGCTCTCTTCGCTCCACAATGTAACCAGTCACCTTGGCGCCACCATCATTTTCAGGTTTTGCCCAGGAGAGAGAAACAGAAGTTCTTGTTATGTTAGTAACAACTGGCTGACCTGGAGGATCACATGGATCTCTTGCAGCAACAGGCTCACAGGTTTTTGTGCAAGGTCCAATTCCTGCAATATTCTCTGCATATACTCTGTACTGATAGAGTAGACCCTCTTCAAGACCAGTTACTTTAAACTGTGTATCAGAAAAAAGACCCCTAGTGATCTTAGTCCAGAGAATGCTGCTATGTCCCTTGCATTCCAAGTGATATCCAATGACTGGACTTCCACCATCACTGGTTGGTTTTTTCCATGTAACCAACATGCCTGACTTTGTAGCATGGGCAACTTGAAGGTCAGTTGGAGGGCCAGGAGGTGTGAAGGAGTATTGTGCAACAGTTGGTGCAGAGTCAACAGCATGGCTCTTGCCATAACGATTTTCAGCAGCAATACGGAATTGATATTCTGTTCCCATTGTCAAGTGGGATACTTTAATTGATGTCCTTGCCACTGTAGCTGAAACAATTTGCCATGTTGTAGTGGTTGTGTCTCTCTTCTCAACAACATAATTATTGATTTGACACCCACCATCATAAACTGGAGGATCCCATGATAATGAAATGTAATCTGCACTTACTTCATCTACTCTGATTGCAGTTGGTGGACCTGGTTTGTCAAGAATGATAACTGTTATTTCAGCTGATTTCACACCGACTGAATTAGTCAGTGTGATTTCATATTTTCCAGCATCTTCCCTTGTTGCATCTTTGATAACAATTTTTGAAGACATTTTGGATGCAAGAACATTTACTCTGGTTGTTTGCTTCAAGGTATGGCCATCTTTCTTCCATGTCACTTCTGGGTGAGGTCTACCTCTAAATGGAACATCAATTTTCAGATCTTCCCCGGACTTAACACTGTACGTATTAAATATCAAGTCAATAACGGGTTCAATAGTGATATCCTTGGCTACCACAGGTGCTCCAAGTGGTTTAGGATCACTCTTTCCTTTGTCATTCATGGCAGAAATTCTGAATGAATATTCCTCCCCTCTTGTAAGTCCTTCAATTGTAGCTTCAGGCATTCTTACTGTTGTGCATACAGTCCATTTATCTGATCCTTTAGTCAACATCTCTACTATGTAACCTGTTATTTTGCTACCACCATCATGGTCTGGTTTTTCCCAAGAAAGACTCACAGTGTGCCGAGTTACATCAACAAGTGTAACCTTACCTGGTGGTAGAGGTGCTTGGGACACTTTGATCGGCTCTGTGGTGGTTGCTGGCAAGCCAACACCAAGTTCATTCACTGCAAGTACACGGAAGTGATAAACACCTCCCTCTTGCAGATCATCAACCCTGAATGAATTCCTGACATAGTTATTTGTCACAGATGTAAATGCCATTCTCTTAGATTCACGCTTCTCCACAATGTAATGAGTAATCTTGGCACCACCATCAATATGTGGAGGGTCCCACTGCAGCTGGACTGAGTCTCTTTTGATATCTTTAACGACAAAGTTCACAGGAGCACTTGGGGAGTCCAGGACTCTGACATTTATGAATGCAGATTTGGTGCCACTGTTGTTTTCAAGAGTTAAAACATATTTGCCTGTGTCAAATCTGTCAACATTGTCAATAACAAGCATGGTGTAAGAGCTTGTTACTTCAATTTGGGCACGCTCTGTTAGGGTACCCTCTGCCTTTGTCCATTTAACCTCAGGCTCAGGCCTTCCCCTGATGGTAACAAATAAGCGTAGTGTTGCACTTGCACGAACAGTCACAATTTTCCTCAGATCAGCGTCTAACTCTACTTCTGGGGCTTCAAGTTTCTCAGCAGCAATTACAGAGCCTTGAACATCAATATGATCTCCAGCACCTTCAATATTAATGGCACAAATACGGAAGTTGTATTCTGCATTTTCCTTCAGGTTTTTCACTGTAAAGTGAGTTGTTTGTACACCCGTGTTTGGTGTGCATAGTGTCCATTCATCATCAATGGCTTCTTTTATCTCAACAATATATCCAGAGATTGGTGCACCACCATCATAAATAGGCCTACTCCATGCAAGGGAAACAGTTGTGCTTGAATGGTCTGTCACTTTGGGATTGTTTGGCGGGCCAGGGGGATAGGTTGCATCACAGGCTTTGTAATATTCAGATGGTTCACTTGGTGTGCCAACACCTGCAGCATTTTCAGCAGACACTCGGAATTCATAAGAGTGTCCGTCTGTTAATCCAGTGACTCTGAAACGCAGATCAGGGAGTCTTTTCCTGTTGCACTTTGTCCATCGGATGCCTTCTTTATCACGCTTCTCCAGAATATAACTCTCAATTTGTGAACCACCATCATCCTCTGGACGGTCCCATGTAAGGACCATTGAGTCTCTAGTGATTGCACTTGCTTCTGGAGTTGAAGGTGGGCCAGGAGTCTTAAAAGGATTTCTTGCAATAACTGGTTCAGATTCAAGTGGTTCACCGATACCATACTTGTTTACTGCCATGACTCTAAAGATGTACTCATTACCTGGCAAGAGTTTGGTGACTTTATAACTGATAGCTTGAATTTTGGGTTCTACCATAGTCCAAGACAGTCTGCTTGTTTCCCTCTTTTCGATAATGTAATGCGAAACACCAGCTCCACCATCATGTGCTGGATGGCTCCAGTGTAGATAACATTTTTCTGCTCTGACACCAGTTACCTTCAAAGGACCATCCGGTGGACCAGGTCTATCCAGAACCTTGACATTTACAGGAACGAGTTTTGTTCCGCCCACATTGCTGAGGCTTAGGACAAAATGTCCACCATCTACTCTAATGCAGTCTTTAATAGTTAAAGCAGTATGGGTAATAGTTGATTTAATTTCCATTCTTGGAGTAGCACTGTCAATTTCTTTTCCATCCTTTAGCCACTTTATATCTGGGAGTGGTTTGCCTGCAATATCAGTATCAATAGTAAATGTCTCACCAGCATTCACGATAATGAGATCCTTGAATTTTGAGTCCATGGAAACTGAAGGTGCTTCAATCTCATCCTGTGCAGTAATTGGTCCGGTCCTTTCAGAAGGCTCACTTAAAATATCTGCTGCATTTCTTGCAATTACTCTGAATTCGTAACGGTCTCCTTCTGTCAATTCTGTAATTGTAAACTGAGTGTCAATTATATTTGTAAAGCTAGCCTTCATCCAACGACCATCAGGTAGCTTTTTCTTCTCAACAATATAACCTGTGACTACACTGCCTCCATCGTATTGAGGCCTGGTCCACTGAAGTGTGACAAGGTTTCGAGTGATAACAAGAGCCTCAGGAGTTCCAGGTGGATCACATGGATCACGTGCCACAACACTTTGAGAAACTTTGGTAGATGGACTTATTCCCGCAATATTTTCCGCAAATACTCTATATTCATACTCAATCCCCTCCTCAAGACCATTTGTTTTGAATCGAGTATCAGTAACAAGCAGATTGTTAAGTTTTGTCCAGAGAATGCTGTTCTTCTCTTTGCGTTCAATGTGATACCCAAGAATAGGGCTACCTCCATTATTATTAGGTGGCTTCCATTCAACTGTCATGTGATCTTTTGTCACTGAGGACACAAATGGTGTACCAGGCGCTGCAGGTTCACTGAAAGGATAGCTAACAATAACAGGTACTGAGTCTAAAGATGAACTCTTTCCATATCTGTTTTCAGCAAACACTCTAAACTGATATTCTGAGCCAGTTTTCAGCTTGGAGATTTTGATTGTTGTACGTGCAATGGTTGCTGATACAATCTGCCAAGCTGTCGTAGTTGTATCTCGTTTCTCCACAATGTAATTGTTTATCTGACAGCCACCAGTGTACACAGGTGGTTCCCATGAAATTATTACATAGTTGGCACTTACTTCATCAATTTTAACAGGACCAACAGGTGGACCAGGCTTGTCTAAGATGATTACGCCAATTTCCTCTGAGACTGATCCTACATTGTTCATAGCTGTCACTATATATTTACCAGAATCCTCTCTATTGGCATCTTTGATGCTAAGAACTGTTGATGTTGCTGTGCTTGACACATTTAGTCTAGTTGTCTCTTTTAATGAGTGGCCATCTTTAGTCCATGTGACCTTTGGTGTTGGACGACCTTTTACTGGGATTTCTACTTTCAGTTCTCCACCACATTGCACACTGTATGTGTTGAAAGTCAATTTGAAGGCTGGTTCAATTGTCATATCATTAGCTATGACTGGAGCTGCTAGTGCCCTTGGATCACTCTTTCCTTTATCATTGTAGGCTAACACTCTGAAGAGGTACTCTCTGCCAGCGCTAAGTCCTGTGACTGTTCCCTCACAGGTTTTCGTAATAGTTGCTACTACCCAGTCTTCTGATCCTTTTGGCTGCATTTCAAGGTAATATCCTAGAATCCTACTACCACCATCATGGTCTGGTTTCTCCCATGACAGTGTTGCAGAAATTTTAGTCACATCAGTCAATGTGACCTTACCCACAGGCAGAGGAGGATCTGCTGTTTTCACGGATTCTTCTGTTTCTACAGGCAGACCAACTCCAAACTCATTCTCAGCCATGACTCTAAAGTAATAAATGCCACCTTCATTAAGATCACCAACACGTAAGCTAGTCTTGGTGCATTTTGTAGTAATATTAGAGAAGGCAGGTCTGGTTGAGTCACGTTTGTCCACAATATAATTAGTTATTTTTGCTCCACCATCAATAAGTGGAGGCTCCCAAACAAGAGTTACATAATTTCTTGTGATATCTTTAACAGTTAGGTTTAGTGGAGCACCTGGTGTATCCAGTACTTTCACTGAAACAAATGCTGACTTGGTACCACTGCTGTTCTCAAGAGTCAGAATATATTTTCCTGCATCATTCCTATCACATATGTCAGTTGAGAGCTGGGTATAATCTAGACCCTTTTCAATTTGAGTTTTACTTGGTAGATCACCATGATCCTTAGTCCAGTTTATCTCTGGAGTGGGACGGCCTTTGAAGGGAATGCTAATTCTCATGCTTCCTCCAGCACGGACAACAATGCCCTTTCTTAACTCTGAATCAAGTTCAATTTCAGGAGGTTCCATTTTATCAACAGGCTTTACTGTACCAAGAATGGTGACTGGCTCACCAACACCTAATTTATTAAGAGCACATATTCGAACCTTGTATTCTTCATGTTCTATGAGTTTAGTAATTGTGAATTTGGTATCATTCAACCCAGTAGGTGGAGTACATGTTAGCCATTCCTCTTCATCAGCTTTGCAGATCTCTACAACATAGCCCTGGATGTCTAAGCCACCATCATAGATTGGTCTACTCCACTGAATAGTCACTGAGTCTTTTGTGGTGTCAGTAAAGTGTGCATTAGTTGGTGGAGCAGGTTTAAATGTTGGATCACATGCTTTGTAATACAGCGTTGGTGGACTTGGTTGACCAATTCCTGCAGCATTTTCTGCAGATAACCTGAATTCATATTCATGGTCCTCTGTGAGACCTGTAACTCTGAAGCGAAGGTCAGTAATTCTACGTTTGTTACATTTTGTCCATCTGACTCCAGTTCTGTCTCTTTTTTCTACAATGTACCCAGCAATCTCACTTCCACCATCAGTCTCTGGGCGAGTCCAACACACAGTCATAGAATCTCTTGAAATATTTGTTATTTCTAGTTCTCTAGGTGGTCCAGGAGGAACAAATGGATTTCTCATTATTACTGGTACAGACTCTACAGGTTCACCAACACCATATTTGTTAACAGCCATGACACGGAAGATGTATTCATTTCCTTTTAGAAGCTTAGTGACCTTGAACATAGTTGCTCCACAGTCACTAGACACTACAGTCCAAGTAAGACGGCTGGTTTCCCTTTTTTCAATGATGTAATGAGAAATACTGCTACCACCATCATGTACTGGAGGAAGCCATGACAAAGAGCACTTCTCACTTGTTACATTTGAAACTGTCATAGGTCCTGCTGGTGGCCCAGGTCTATCAAGCACTCTTATGTTAAAGGGCACAGATTTAGTTCCCCCAACATTTGTAAGCTGCAAAGTGTACTGTCCTCCATCGACTCTAATAGCATCTTTGATAACAAGGACTGCTTTGAAGTCTGTGTTCTTGGTCTCAGCTCTTGCAGAATTTTCAACTTCCACATCACCTTTGAACCACTGCATTGTTGGAACCGGCTTCCCTAATACAGATGCTTGCAGTACAAATGTATCTCCAGCATTTACAATCATTATTTGGCTGTATTGTGAGTCAATCTCATAGGTTGGTGGGTCAACCTCATCTTTAGCTGTGATTGGCCCTGTGCATGCAGAAGGCTTGCTGACTGATCCAGCACCATTTCTAGCAATGACCCTGAAATCATATTTTGAGTCTTCTGTCAGACCTGTGACAATAAATTCAGTTTCAAGGATGTTTGTAAAGCTTGCTTTCATCCAACGGCCATCTGGCAGGTCCCGTTTCTCCACAATATATCCAGTGACCAGACTGCCTCCGTCATATTCTGGTGGTGTCCATCTCAGCATCACTGAGTGTCTTGTCACGATTACTGGCACAGGTGTGCCTGGATGATCACATGGATCACGGGCCACGCAACCTTCAGAAACTTTGCTGCATTTACCAATTCCAACAAGATTTTCAGCAGAAACTCTGAACTCATATTCTATGCCTTCCTCCAAAGCAGATGTTTTAAATCGGGTGTCTTGAATAAGCATTTTATTTATTTTTGTCCAGAGAATACTGTTCTTTTCTTTTCTTTCAAGATGATATCCCAGAATAGCACTGCCGCCATCTGAAATTGGTTTGTGCCATTCAACTACCATAGATTCTTTGGTAAAGGCAGACACATATGGTGTTCCAGGGGGACCTGGCTCTTTGAAAGGATACTGAGCAACAACTGGCTCTGAGTCAATAGCATAGCTTTTCCCATATCTATTTTCTGCAAAGATTCTGAACTGGTACTCAGCTCCAGTTTTCAAATTTCCAACTTTGAGTGTAGTTCTTGCTACTGTAGCTGAAACAATTGCCCAGTTAGTTGTGGTAGTATCTCTCTTTTGCACAATGTAATTTGAAATTTGGCATCCTCCTGTATAAGTTGGAGGATCCCATGACACTGTAATACTTTCTGCACTTATTTCATCTATCCTCACTGGCCCTGTTGGTGGACCAGGTTTGTCAAGTATAATGATTTCAAGAGTGGCCTCCTTTTGTCCTAGTACATTAGCTACCGTAATGCTGTACATACCACCATCATCTCTTGTTGCATCTTTAATTGATAATGTTGTATGGTGGGCAGTGTCTGCAACATTAACTCTTGTGGTCTGTTTCAGCTCTGTACCATCTTTAGTCCATGTGATGGTTGGCTTTGGATGACCAGTGATACGTGCTTCAATTTTCAAGTCATGGCCAACTTGTACACTATATGTGCTAAGTTTCACCATTACAGATGGCTCAATTACAAGGTCTTTTGCAAGAACAGAGTGTGCTAGATGTCTGGGATCACTCTTTCCTTTGTCATTAACTGCAGTTACCCTAAAATTGTACTCTGCACCTTGGACTAAATTGGTAATAATGGTGTCAAGTGATTTAACTTGTGCACACAGAGACCATTTTTCACTGTCTTTTGCTTGCATCTCAACTTCATAGTGAGTGATTTTACTACCCCCGTCATGTTCTGGTTTTTCCCAGGACAGAGAGATGCTCTTTCGTGTAACATCCACTACAGAGACTTTTCCAGGAGGTTGTGGAACTTCTGAGATTTTTAGTGGTTCTAGTGTTTCAGCAGGTAATCCAATTCCATATTCATTTTCAGCAAGAACTCTGAAGTAGTAGTTGTTGCCTTCTTGGAGTTGCTCTATCTTATATGTCATCTTGTTGCAGGAAGCAACAGTAGAGTATACCTTCCTTGTACTCTCACGCTTTTCAACAATATAATTTTTTATTTTAGCTCCACCATCCAGCAAAGGTGGCTCCCATGTGAGAGTAACTGAATTCTTTGTTATTTCCTTTACATGGAAGTTTGCAGGTGCATCAGGGGTGTCAAGTACTCTGACACTAATAAATGCAGATTTTGTACCACTTGCATTCTCCAAAGACAAAGTGTATTTTCCACTGTCAAATCTATTCATGTTTTCAATTACAAGAGAAGTATAACTGCTTGTGATGTCAATCTGTGCTGTCTCATTAATTTCCCCTTCAGCTTTTCCCCATTTGACCTCAGGAGCTGGTCTGCCTCTGATTGGAACAAACAATCTAAGGGCTCCTCCAGCTCTAACCGTGATCATCTTTCTTAGGTCAGCATCAAGATCAATATCTGGTGCCTCCATTTTGTCCTCCATGAGAATAGATTCTTTTATATCTGCATGTTCTCCAACTCCAACCTTATTTATTGCACAAATTCTGAATTTGTATTCATGTTTTTCCAGCAGTTTTTGAACTTCAAATCTTGTTTCAGTGATTCCTGTTGGAGGTGTGCACATTGTCCACTCGTCAGATATGCCTTCACAGACTTCAACACTATAACCTTGAATCTCACATCCACCATCATAAATAGGTTTGCTCCAATGTAGTAAAACAGATGACCTTGAGACATCAACAACCTTTGGGTTGTTTGGTGGACCTGGCCTGAAGACTGGATCCAAAGCCTTGAAGTATACAGTAGGGGCACTTGGTTTACCAATTCCAGCTGCATTCTCAGCAGAGACACGGAATTCATAACTGCGGTTTTCAAGAAGACCTGTCACTCTAAAACGCAGTTCACTAACTAAACGCTTATTGCATCTTGTCCATCTGACACCTTCTTTGTCCCTCTTTTCAATTACAAATCCTGTAATTGCATTACCTCCATCATTAATGGGCCTTTCCCAAGTAACAACCATGGAGTCCTTTGTTATATTGGATATATCCAGTCCAGTTGGTGGATCAGGTGTGACAAATGGATTTGTGGCAATAACTGGATCCGATTCCAGAGGCTCACCAATTCCATATTTGTTGACAGGGATCACTCTGAAAATGTATTCATTTCCAGGAAGGAGCTTGGTAATCTTCAGATTAAGGGTTTGAACCTTAGATTCCACAACAGTCCAAACTAATCGGCTGGTCTCCCTTCTTTCAACAATATAATGAGATACCTCAGCACCTCCATCATGTAAAGGCGTTTTCCATGCTATGCAGCATTTCTCACTTGTAACCCCATATATAGAAATAGGCCCATCTGGTGGGCCAGGCCTATCTAGAACTTTGATATTGATGTTTATGGATTTCTCACCACCAACATTTTTCAACAACAGTGTGTACTGGCCTCCATCAACACGAATAGCTTCTTTTACACTCAAAGAGGCTGTGAAGTCTGTATTTTTAATCTCAAGTCTAGCTGTATTAGCAAGTTCCTCACCATTTTTTATCCAGTGGACTGATGGTATAGGCTTGCCAGATATTCCTGCATCAATCTTAAATGATTCTCCGGCATTAACAATAATGGTTTGAGAATATTTAGCATCCAAGTCAATCATAGGTGGCTCTACTTCATCCTTTGCAGTTATTGCACCAGTACTGCTAGATGGTACACTATATACACCAGCTGCATTTTTTGCAATGACTCGGAACTCATATTGTTGTTCTTCCACCAAGCCGCTGACAATAAATTCAGTTTCTATGATATTAGTGAAACTAGCCTTCATCCAGCGACCATTAGGCAGTTCTTTCTTCTCAACTACATAGCCAGTTATTCGGCTGCCTCCATCAAACTCTGGTGCTGTCCATCGTAATGTTATAGAGCTTCTAGTGACAATTACTGCTTCTGGTTTGCCTGGAGGATCACAGGGATCTCTTGCTACCTGCATTTCTGACCCTTTGCTGGCTTTGCTCAGTCCAACAATATTCTCAGCATAAACTCTGAACTCATATTCAATGCCTTCTTCGAGACCACTAACCTTGAATTTTGTGTCTGGAATGATGGTTTTATTTTGTTTCACCCACAGGAGGCTATTTCTTTCCTTACTCTCAAGATGATATCCAATAATCTTGCTTCCACCATCACTGCTAGGCCTGTTCCAAACAATGACCATAGTTTCTTTGGTCGCAGACTGAACAGTGGGAGCCCCTGGTGCACTTGGCACCTCAAATGGATACTGTGCAATGATTGGATCAGACAATAGAAATGAGCTTTTACCATATCTATTTTCAGCTGCAATCCTGAATTGATACTCAAAGCCAGTTTTCAGTCTTGCAGCTTTCATGGTTGTTCTAGCAACTGTAGCTGACACAATCTGCCAGTTTGTGGTAGATGTGTCTCTCTTTTCCACAATATAATTATTAATTGAACAACCACCTTCATACTCTGGTGGTTGCCACGACAATGTCGCACTGTCTGCAGTTACCTCATCTATTTTGATAGGTCCAGTAGGAGGTCCAGGTTTATCAAGTACAACTACAGTGATGTCAGCTGTAGCTTCTCCAGCTGAGTTTGTAATCTTGATAGCATATTTACCCACATCATCACGTGTTGCTTCCTTGATTACAAGGTATAGATGACTGTCAGTAACTTCAGAATTTACCCGTGTTGTCTCTTTAAGAACAGTGCCATCTTTAATCCAGGTAACTGCAGCCTTGGGCTGAGCAACATAAGGTACATCTATCTTGAGGTCATCACCTGCCAGCACACTGAATGTATTAAACAAAAACTTGAAAGCAGGTGTGATGACAAGATCCTTCGCCACAACAGGCACACTGAGTAGCCGAGGATCACTTGTCCCTTTTTCGTTCGTTGCCGATATACGGAATGAGTACTCTTCACCTTGAGTCAGACCAACAATAACTGCCTCTGTTACCTTAACAGTCATCACCTGAGTCCATTTGTCACTTCCCTTTCCTTGCATTTCCACAACATATCCTGTGATTCTGCTTCCTCCATCATGATCTGGCTTCTCCCAGGACAGAGTTACACTGCTGCCTGTTACCTCTCTAAGAGTCACCTTACCAGGAGGTAAAGGCTTTTCAGAAATCTTGACTGGTTCAGCAATTTCCACTGGGAGGCCAACACCATATTCATTTTCAGCTAATATTCTGAAGAAATACAAACTTCCCTCCTGCAGATCACCAATTCTCCAGCTTGTTTTGGGGCAGGAGGCATTAACAATGGAATATGCCTTTCTTGTGGATTCACGTTTTTCTACAAGGTAATGCCTGACTCTTGATCCACCATCAATAATTGGAGGATCCCACATAAGTGATACAGAATCTTTTGTGATTTCCTTAATTGTGAGATTTTGTGGTGCCCCTGGAGTGTCAAGCACCCTGACATTCACAAATGCTGTTTTGCTCCCAGAGCTGTTTTCCACTGTTAACAAATACTTTCCACTGTCAAACCTGCTAACATTCTCAATAACAAGTGATGTGAATGATGATGTGGTCTCAATAGATGCTTTATCAAGAGGTTCACCATTCTCCCTTGACCATTTAGCTTCTGGTGTAGGTCTTCCTTTAATTGGTACAAACAGTCTCAGTGTGCAGCAAGCTCTAATGTTCACCACTTTTCGAATATCTGAATCAAGCTCAATTTCAGGTGGAATATATCGGTCCTCCGCTTTTGGTGAACCAGGTACTGATGCAGGTTCTCCAACTCCCTCACAGTTCAGGGCAGAAATGTTGATCTTATATTCTTGGTTTTCTCTTAAATTAATTATGGTAAATGATGTTCCTATAAGACCCTCCTTTGGAGTGACAACTGTCCATTCATCTTCTTCTGGTAGGCAGGTTTCTACAACATATCCTGTAATGTCTGAACCACCATCGTAAACTGGTTTATTCCAAGCAACAGTAATGGAGGACTTTGTTGTATCCAAAATTCTTGGACTCCCTGGTGGTCCGGGCTGGAATATTGTGTCACATGCCTTATAAAATGGACTTGAAGGGCTTGGAGCACTTAAACCAGCAGCATTTTCAGCCAGGATCCTGAATTCATATTCATGCCCCGGTGTAAGTCCAGACACTTTAAAGCGCAAATCAGTTACTGACCTCTTATTGCATTTTACCCATCGGAGGCCAGTTTTATCTCTTCTTTCAATTATATAGGTATTTATGGCACTTCCTCCATTGTTTTCAGGATGTCCCCAGCAAACCACCATAGAGTCCTTTGTTATTGTTGTTACTTCAGGAGCTTGTGGTGGATCAGAGGGTACATATGGGTTAGTGGCAACTGCAGGTTCTGACTCAAGGGGCTCACCAACTCCATATTTATTCACAGCCATAACTCTGAAGACATATTCATTTCCTTTTAGCAATTTGGTAACTTTATAACGGTTGACTTGCAAATCTGTGGCTACATTTGTCCATGCAAGTCTGCTTGTTTCACGTCTCTGAATTACATAATATTCAATCTTTGCTCCTCCATCTTCAAGTGGCGGTAGCCAAGACAGAATACATTTCTCTGTTGTCATGTCTGTAACATGAAGGGGGCCTTCAGGAGGCCCAGGCCTATCAAGGACTTTAACATTGAAAACAAACTTGGCAAATCCTCCAGGGTTGCTCGCGGTTAGAGTGAATGCACCGCCATCTCTTCGTGATGAATCTTTGTTGATTAAACATGTATGGAAATTTGCTGTTTTGATCTCTAGTTTTGCAGTGTCTTCAAGTTCTTTCCCATCTTTTGTCCATATCAAAGATGGGATTGGTCTGCCAGTAACATTTGTGTCTAGTTTGAAGACATCGCCTGCCTTAACTACCACAATACTGCTAAAGCTTGCATCAATATCAAGCTTTGGCTCCTCAATATCATCTCTGCAGATTATGACTTCTGAGGGTTTTGATGGCTTGCTGACAGATCCAGCTGAATTTCTTGCAAAGACACGGAATTCATATGAATAATTTTCTGTCAGACCACTTACAGTGAAGCTTGTCTCGTGGATATTTCCAAAGTTTGCTTTGAGCCAGCGACCATTTGGCAGTTCTCTCTTTTCCACAGTGTATCCAGTGATTGGAAAACCACCATCACTCTGTGGTTTCATCCATTGAAGGGTAACCTCATGTCTAGTTATATTAAGTGCCACTGGTTGACTGGGAGGGTCGACTGGATCCAATGCAAATGTCATTTCAGAAGCCTTGCTTGGCTTGCTAAGACCAGCCATGTTTTCAGCAATAACACGGAATTCGTATGCAATAGCATCCATCAAACCAGATGACTTAAAAATGTTCCCAACTATAAGGGCTTTGCTGATCTGCTGCCACAAGATGCTGTTTTTCTCTTTTCTCTCAATATGATATCCCAAAATCGGGCTACCCCCATCTGTGGAAGGTTCATTCCAGGTAATTGTAATAGAATCTTTTGTGAAGGCAACAACTTGTGGAATACCTGGCTGGCCTGGTACCTCAAATGGATAAGCAGCAACAACGGGTTCAGATGTTATGTAGGGACCAACACCATATCTGTTCTGAGCTTTTACACGGAACTGATATTGAATTCCTGTTGTAAGACGTGCAGCTTTGAATGTTGTGCGAATGACAGTAGCTGCTAACTCAACCCACGATGTGCCAGTTGTCTCTCTCATCTCAACAATATAATTACTGATAGGAACTCCTCCATCATTTTCTGGTGAATCCCATGATATAAGTACATAGTCACAGGACACTTCATCCACTTTAATTGGTCCAGTTGGAGGTCCTGGAATATCATGAACTTGTACAGTAATGGTTTCTGTCACTGTTCCCAGTATATTCTTCCCTGTCATTGAATACTGTCCTCCATCTTTTCTCTTGATTTCTCTTATGTTAAGGATTGTTGAAGTTGTTGTGTTGTCAGTGTTGATTCTTTGTGTCTGTTTAAGATCCTGATCTTCTTTTTTCCAGATAACAGATGGTCTTGGACGACCAAAAACAGGGATCTCAACCTTCACATTATCACCTGCTTTGGCTACTACCAACTTCTGATAAACAGATCTGAGGTCAAATCCTGGTCCTGTAGTCTGCTCCTTGATTTCAACTGGCCGGCTTTCACGAGGTTCGCTTCTACCTGAGCTGTTCACAGCAAAGATACGGAATACATATTCTGCATTTTCTGTCAAATCTGTTACAGTATAGTCCAAAGCCTTTATTGTTGTGACATGTAGCCACTGATCAGAATCCTTCTTCTGAGCCTCAATCACATAGCCAGTGATTCTGCTACCACCATCATAAGTTGGTTTTGTCCATGCAAGAGTTGCTGTATCCTTTGTCACATCTGTAACTATTAAATTGTCTGGTGAAGATGGAGCCTGAGAAGCTCTGATAGGTTCAGGTGTCTCTGCTGCCTCACCAATACCTTGTTCGTTTTCACCTGAAACTCTGAAGTAATATTCAGCTCCCTCTTCCAAATCTGTAATCTTGTATGAACATTTCTGCCAATTTGTATTGATTGTTGTGAAGGCCTTTCTAGTTGCATCACGCTTCTCAATTATGTAATTTTTTATCTTTGATCCGCCATCAATAATTGGAATTTCCCACTGAAGTGTGATGCTGTTTTTGGTGATTTCCCTTGGTTTCAAATTGACTGGGGGCCCAGGTGTGTCCACGACTCGGACATTGACAAAGCCTGTCTTCTTTCCAGCAACATTTTCTAATGTCAAAATGTATTTTCCAGCATCATATCTTGTACACTCTGGGATGACCACTAGAGTGTATGACTCAGTACTGTCAATGTGAGCTCTACCTTTGAGAGCAACATCATCTTTCATCCATGTAACTTCAGGAGTTGGACGGCCCTTAATTGGTACAAATATGCGGATGGAGCCACCTGATCGGACAATAAGTGTTCTTCTCAGTTCTGCATCAAGTTCAAAGTCAGGAATCTCTTCACGGTCAACAAGTTCCACAACTTTTTCAATTTCAGCAGGTTCCCCACATCCTTCTGAATTAATTGCACTGACTCTGAAATTATATTTGCCTCCTGCTTGTAGGTTTGGAACAACAAACTCAGTGATTCTCAAGGGAGATGATGTGTCCTGAATCCAATCATCTTCTCCTTCCTTTTTGTGCTCAACAATATATCCTGTTACATCAAGGCCACCATCATAAAAGGGTCTTCCCCAGTTAAATGTTGCTGTTGTTTTAGTGGTATCAGTTATTCTTGGGTTGGATGGGGGTCCAGGTGGATCTGAATATGATAAAAGTATTTTTAAAAGGTCAATGAAAAGGTGAGACTTATTTGAAACTACAGGACTCTATTTTAGAAATGTTTTGTTTACTTACATGTAATGTCCTTTGTCAGCACTGGTTGGGATGGCTCACTGGGTTCTCCAAAACCAGCTTTGTTCTCTGCAGTTACACGGAACTCATACTCAACTCCTTCCGTAAGACCTGATACTTTATAACGCAGATCAGAGATGGACTTCTTTGATGCTCTAACCCATCGCATACCTCTCCTCTCCTTTCTCTCAACACTATACCCTCTAATATCACTTCCGCCATCCACCACTGGTCTCTTCCAGGATATAGTTACAGCGGTTCTGCTGACATTGTCAATTTCTGGTTTTGATGGTGGCCCAGGGGGTCCTGACAAAAATAACATCATGTATGTAATAGCATATCACAGTACATCATGAAAAGAAATGAATACAGGCACATATGACATTAAACTTACCAAAGCTGTCAACCATTTTGACTGGACCAGACTGGATAGCATCGCCTGTACCATACTGATTGATCGCTGAAACACGGAAGATATATTCATTGCCTTTAATCAACTTGCAGGCCACATGACGGCAATCCATTACGTTTTCAGCAAGTTTTGTCCAAAGTAGGCGGCTAGTTTCTCTCTTTTCAAGGATATATGATTTGATAGCACTGCCTCCATCCTCTTCTGGTGGTAACCATGTCAGTGTGCATTTTTCAGCAGAGACACTGCTGACCTTAATAGGACCAGGAGGACCAGGCACATCTAGTACGTTTACTTTTACTCTTTCTTCCTTAATACCAAATGGGTTGCTGGCAGTAATTGTATACTCCCCAGTGTTCTTTCTGCTGGCATATTTAATTGACAGAGTTGAAGATGTGGGGGTGCTTGTAATCTGGACAACATCCGATGACCTGAGTTCTCTTCCTTCCTTAGACCATGCAGATGTAGGTGGAGGTTTACCGAGGATACTTGATGCAGAAATCCCAATTGTTTCTCCAGCCCTGACTCTGATACCATCCTTCATTTCAGGGTCAATTGTAATAGTTGGTGGCTCTGTAAAAGGTAAGATATAAATAATAGGTTTTGGGGTTTTTTCCAAAATGTCCTATTAATTCTTTATATCATATATAAGTTCTATAAATCAAATTCAGTTAGTAAAACCTACCATATTCATCTTTGCAGACAAGGGTGTCAGTTTGCTCTGAGGGTGCACTAATGGCACCAGCTGCATTCTTTGCTCTAATTCTAAAATCATACATGCAGCCTTCTTGCAAATCTGTTACTGTGAAAGCACAACTCTGGACATTGACATGGTTGGCCTTCATCCAGACCTTTCCTGGATGCTCTAGCTTTTCAACAATATAGCCAGTCAGTCTGTGACCACCATCATATTTAGGCGCAGTCCAAATGAGTGTTACACTGTTCCTTGTAATGCTGATTACATCAGGTTTGCCAGGAGAATCTACAGAACAGCAATAGGACATTATATATAATGATAAAATATAATCAACTAATTATGTAATATTTCATTGCAAATGTAAAAATAAATAAATAAATCTTAAAGACCACATATTTACCAATTGGATCAAGGGCAATAAATGCTTCAGTTGGTTTGCTTGGTTTTCCTAGTCCAGCTATGTTTATAGCCATAACTCTGAATTCATACTCGAGACCCTCAACTAAACCAGTCACTCTATACTCCTTCACTCTCAGAGGTGTCTTGCTGGCTCTCTTCCATAATAAACTGTTTCTATCTTTGAATTCCACATGGTATCCTAAAATCAAAATCAGAAACATGGTAAATGTTTTTACATGATCAGAAGACATAATAAATAAATTTTAACTGTAGGAAAGAAAAATTAACCTGTAATTGGAGAGCCTCCAGTATACTTTGGATCTGACCATGACACAATAGCAGACTCATGGCGAATAGCCAAGACCTGTGGTGGTTCAGGAGCCTCTGGTGCATCTTTTGAAATAGAATTTTAATTTTTTTGTAAATAATTTTGTACATATCTCCAGGTCACTTACCTGCAACACTATTTTAAATCCATATTTTTAAGCTGAATTTTTCATTACATGAGTTTTATAATTGCATACATTTAATTCAATTAATTTTATATACTATTGTAATTTCAAACTAAAAATTAAATCAAAGGGGAAGTCACCTAAAGCAAAGGATTTTACTCAGCAATCCAAATGTCAAGTGATTTCATTAAAAAAAGAAAAAATAAATCTGAACAGCTTTTAAGTTCCTATTATTATTTGAGGCAGGTAAAGTATAGGAACAATGTTAAAACAGTATTTTAATTTCTTTGTGTATAGTCATGAAGATCTTTAATAACACTCACTGAATGGATGTTTAGCCACCACTGGTTCAGATCTCAGAAAGTCTCCAACACCGTATTTGTTTTCAGCACATACTCTGAATAGGTACTCTGTTCCATCATGGAGTCTGGTGACTCTCATGATGTTCTTCTGAATGGCTGAAGCAACAGTGACCCACTTGTTATTTGTTGTCTGCCTCTTCTCTACGATGTAGTTAGAAATTTCTGATCCACCATCATCCTTGGGTGGACCCCATTCCAAAGTAATTCCATCAGCTGTAATTTCATCAAATTTGATGGGCGCTGTGCAAATTCCAGGCTTTCCAACGACTTTGATGCATATAGCGGATTCCTTGGTTCCTGCACTGTTTTTCAAAGTGAGACAGTACTTCTCTGCATCACCTCTCTGACAGTCACGTATCAGCAAAGTTGTGTTTGTCGCTGTGGATTCAACAGAGACTCGTCCACTGTCTCCCAAAGCAGTACCACCCTTCTTCCACATGACTGTTGGAGCAGGAATGCCAGTAATTGGGATTGTGAGGCGAACTGTGCTTGCCTCCTTTGCCACATAACAAGAGTCTGGCAACCCCTTAAGGTCACAGTCTGGAAGAACTGCAGAGTAAATGTGCAAATATAAATATACTAGACAACCCCAACAACATTGTTTAAAAAAAAAAAGTAACAGTGTTTTTTTTGTGTTTTCTAATGTGATAAATATAATCAAACTCATACCAATTTGATCCTTAGCCACCATAGTCAGTTCAGTGGTAGGTCCTTCAGCGGTATCATTAAAAGCCTTTACTCTGAAAGAGTATTCTTTTCCTTCTTGTAGGTCCTTAACTGTGTATTGCAGGTGTTTGGCCTTCATGAGCTGCTTCCATTTGTCTTCACCTTCCCTGAATTCTAATGCATATGCAATAATATGGCTTCCACCATCACTGATGGGCTTCTTCCAAATAAGAGTGCAAGAATCCTTGGTGACCAGTGTAGCTTTGAAGTCTGTAACTGGTCCAGGTTGCTCTGCAATAGAACATTATTAGGATTTTATTTAATTGTGGCACATTATTCAACATAATCCCATTGAATCATTATTTAAAGATCAAGTGAGTACAAAAGTATAACAACTCTAACCTGAGGCTTTAACTGGTCCAGCTGTCTCACAGCCTTCCCCAATACCATACACATTTTCAGCAGAGACTCTGAAACAGTAAGCATTTCCAGCATCTAGGTTAGTAATTCTGAAGGATGTTTTGGGGCATTCAGACGCAACGCAGGTCCATGCTTTCCGTTCTGCCAGACGTTTTTCCACAACATAGCTCTTCACTGGACTTCCACCATCAATTTGTGGCGGATCCCAAGTGATGGACACATGATTTTTTGATGTCTCTTTTACAGTCAGGTTGAGTGGTGGTCCAGGTGTATCTAAGTAAGATTAAATACATAATATGGAGTGAATAGTGTAAATTACATAGCTAATTATTAACTTATGACAAAGCTAGTTTAAGGTTAAAATAGTACCTCAAAAATTATAACTTAATTAATATCTAACTATCTTTATATTTTTAATAGTAAAAAATAAAATAAAAAAATACCTAAGACTTTGAGAACAATGGTATAGGACTTGGATCCACTGCTGTTTTCAAGGGTTAGCACATATTTGCCAGCATCATATCTGTTGATGTTTTCACAATATACAAAAGTATCCCATTCGGTTGTGTTGATCATAAGACCTTGTCTCTCCTTCAAGTTGGCATTGACCTTGCTCCATGTAGCCTTTGGTGCAGGACGGCCTCTAATTGGCACATAGATTCTCAATGTGACTCCAGCACGCAATACAAGTGCTTTCCTAAGATCTGCATCAAGGTCTGCCTCAGGAACAACTATAAGAAAATAAAAATAGGAAAATGTAGAGTGTCAAGTATATAAATATAGAATATTTAAAGTGTTATCACAAAAACAGACATTCAACATACTTAAAATGTCTTTTGCCATATGCTTCCCAGGAACTTCACTTGGCTCACTAAATCCAATCTTATTTGCAGCAATCACACGGAATTGATACTCTGTGTTATCAAGGAGCCCAGTGACAAGGAACTTTGTGCTCTGGAGATTTTTTGCCATATTGCACTTTAACCAGTCCTCTGAATCTGCCCTCTTGACCTCAACCAGGTAGCCCAAAATTTCACAGCCACCATCATAGGCAGGCTTAGTCCAGGATAGACTGACTGAGCTGTGTGTAGAATCAACAACCTTGGGGAACGCAGGTGGCCCTGGTGGATCTATAGTAACAGAAGATTAATGTAAATGTCTCAAAATAATGAAAATTTTATTTAAGGAAAACTGGATTACAAATAGGAAGCTTCACTTACATAGTGGGTCCACTGCAAGAGCAGCCTGAGAGGGATCACTTGGTTTGCCAAGACCAGCCTTATTGAGAGCAATAACTCTGAATTCATACTCAGTACACTCAGTGAGACCTCCAGCTTTAATAGTTCTATCAATGACAGGTTTTCTGTTTATTTTAGACCAACTGAGTTCCTGAGTTTCACGTTTTTCAACCATGTATCCAAGGATTGGGGATTTGCCATCATCAGCAGGGACCTTCCAGCTCACAGTCATGTGGTCTTTGGTAACATTGGTAATAACAGGTAGGTCACAAGGTCCAGGAACATCTGGTTTTGGAGATAACATTGTGAACATGAATGGATATTTTATACATTTGAGCTGTGGTCCTTTAGTATAACTTTAATTATAAGATGCGTACCATATGGATTCTTAGCAATCACAGAGGTAGTGACAATTGGGTCACCAACACCATACTTGTTTTCAGCACTGACGCGGAACTCATATTCATGACCCTCAATCAGTTTCTCCACTGAGCAGTTTGTAATCTGGCCATTGATGTTGGAAGTAACCTGCGCCCAGTTAGCTCTGCTTGTTTCACGTTTGTCAATAATGTAGTTGGTTATTTCAGCTCCACCATCTGAAAGTGGTGGCTCCCACCGCAGTTTGACCCGGTCAGCAAAAACATGGCTGATCTTTACTGAAGCTGGGGGTCCAGGTTTATCTGTGAAAACAAGATAAAAATGTGATAACAATTTCACTCAAGTTTGCTGCTTATATCTACAATGTTTACATCCCACTGCACAACATCACCATACTCTTATACTGTATTATTTTTTATATACATTTATTCTTGTTTCATTTAAATGTTAAATTACTTTTAGCATACTTAGAACTTTCTGTGCTGCTCTAATAGGTGAATTTCCCTCTGGGATGAATGAAGTGATCTACCTACCTACCTACCTAGATTCTCTATATGTTTTTCAAGGCAATAAGATGAGCACCAAACAATAACCGGTAGCTAATTTTGGCTCATGTTGAAACAGTAAACAGGGAGTAAAAAGAATGTGCACACACTTTCTATATATTTTTTATAGGAATATGAAGCGCACTACAGCAAAGAACAATGGGTTAATTTTGACCCAATTTAAAAAGAGTAAACATACTGAGAAGGAAAGAATGATAGTATTTATAGTGTACTTTAAGATCTATATCTATTAGTAGATATGTGGAAAACAAACAATCCAATAATCCAGTTTTGCCCTTGTGCTTGCATGTGCCATATATATGGTTCAAAATTACTTTGTCTGGAAGTGCATTTCTTTTAACTGTTTTCTTATATCTAATGTCATCATTCTCTAGTTCTTCCCTTTCTTAGGCCAGTTGAAAATTTCCTCTAGCAAAGAAGAGCGATATTTTTGTAGCTCTATAGGTCGTGAAATTAAGGAAAGATTTTTCATTAGTTGGAAACACTGAACATGTATCAACTATTTAAAGCAAATATGCACCTTTATTAGTTTAGTATGTGTAGCTGGATCACGATAGCTGAGCCCTTTAAAATCTGTCCAAAATGCATTGTTTACCTGATATGTAAACCATTGTTTAACTCCACATTTCCGTTCAAAAGCTCTTTTGTTATTCACTTAAAGAGCACATCTAATGGCCTAGATTCCAGCTGTCATGCCCCTTTGGTGTCAAAGGCCAACACGCCCCATGCCATGATTATGGGCAGGTCAATCAAAAGATTAGACTGCTTACTTGCCACTGGAAGAAAGGCTGGAATACTTGAAAAACTGCGGGCTGATTTCAACTTGCATATTGTATTTCACACACTTATAAGGCATGATTATATATATATATATATATATATATTTTTTTTTTTTTTTTTTTAACTTTCTCACTA
>JAOUWY010000075.1:3995216-4008864 GCA_025728095.1 Prietella phreatophila
ATATAAAATTTCATAAGAATATTTTTTAGTCATTTATCAGCCCCATAACACTGAACATACCAATTGGATCTCTAGAAACAGCAGGATCTGATGGCAGACTTGGAAGTCCACATCCAGCTGCATTAATGGCAATAACACGGAACTGGTAGGTAGCTCCTTCCAAAAGACCAGTCACAACATGTGAAACACCAAGGGGCCTGATTCTAATGGGGTCACGGTTCACTTTAATCCAACGTTTTGATGTAGTTTCCTTCTTTTCCAGCCAATAGCCAGTAACTGGAGATCCACCATCATATTCTGGCTCCTCCCATTCAACAGTCATGGATTCAAGAGTGATTTCTGAGACAGTTGGCTTGTTACATTGACCGGGGACAGCTGTTGTAGAGGAGTGCATTCAAATTTAGTTACATCAAACAGTGCCTTTAAAAAGTGCCTTTAACCATGCATTCACACTGACAACCAACTGATGATCATACATTTTCAGTGTATAACCACATTTTCAGAGGCAGTGGCAAGCAACAAAATAATAGCACAACAAGCAACATGTGAACTGAGATTTTCTCAATTCAGCTTACTTCGCTAATCTGCTAACAAATGTTAACAAAGTGTAGCATGTAAGATACGAATCAAACTTAAATATATTTCAAATAAATCTGATGTGTATAAAATTTTTTGTGGGGTGTATGCTATATATTTTTGGCTACATGCCAAGAGAAAACTCAATTAATTCCCTCAGTTTGTGAACTTGGGGCCATTTAACAGAAGACTGTTTAAACAAAAATAGGTCATCAAAGTGCACAAAACTGAAGTACTTACTGAATAGGTTTCTTGCTTTCTCAGGCTCGCTATAGAGTGGTGATCCAACACCGTATTTGTTCTGAGCCATAATACGGAACTCATATTCATGCCCTTCTGTTAGCCTCTGAACTGTATATGCACATTCCTTAGGATCACTAGATACATGCACCCATGTCTTCCTGTTGTCCTCACGCTTCTCAATGACATAGTTTGTGATTTTGGAACCACCATCATCTGTTGGTGGCTTCCAGGAGAGTCCAATCCTTTCAGCAAAGACCTCCTCAATTTTGACTGGTCCAACTGGTGGCCCTGGTCGTCCTTCAGAAAAACACAATAATATTTTTCACATCATTTACATAAATCAGTATCGCTTTTAAACTATTGTATTAAATGGACCTATGAAGTAATATCTATCTATCTGTCAATGTTTTACAACTGATTTTTTTTTTTTTTAAATAGCAAAATAAACATACCCAAAATGGTAAGTTTGAGATCCTTGGAAGCCTTGCCAAGGCTGTTAGTAGCTGTGAGTGTATAAATTCCACTGTCATCTCTCTTGGATTGCTGAATAACCAGACTGCATTTGTCATCAGAGACAAGTTTATTGATATGCTGATCATATTGTACATCAAACTTTTCATCAGGCTTGTCAAATGTGGCTTTCTGCCAAACAAGTGATGGGAATGGACAGCCCTGTATCCTGGTAAGTATGTTGACATCAAATGTTTCTGCACTTTCCAGAGATTCTCTAAGCTCGATGGTTGGAGCACCTGAAACATAATCATAATGAATTATGCATTCGATTTAGACATAGCTGAATATCCTGTTATGTCATCAACACCAAATGCTCACAGGTCTGGTCCTTGATAATTATTGGTCCAACAGTAACAGAGGGTCTGCTTGGACCAGCTTCATTCACTGCTTTGACACGGAACTCGTATTCACCACCCTCTTTGAGGTCTTCAACAATAAAGGTTGTCTCTTCAACATCCCTTTTATTGCACTGTTTCCAGGTCTCCTTTTGTGGACCACTGGTGTCCCAGCTCAGCCTTTCAATAATGTAATGTGTTACTGGTGCACCACCATTATTTTTGGGAGGCATCCACGTTAGAGTCACTGTGTTTTTAGTGACAAGGTTTATCTTGAGCTTAGAGGGAGGATCAGGGGGATCTAAATAAAAAAAAACAACAACCCAGAAGGTACAATGTTACAATGGTAAATCTAGAATACCTTTAGTATATTTTTATTCAGGGAGACCATGTGAAATTTTTCTCATTTTTAACTTACAAATGGGATCCCTTGCCCTTGCTGGCTCTGTGGTCTCAGTGAATGGTCCCATTCCAAGACGATTCTCAGCACGAACTCGGAACAGGTATTCCTGGCCCTCAAGAAGGCCAGGCACCACAAAGGCCATACTGGCACAGGTTGCATTCACTGTTGTCCAGGCCTTTCCACTGACAGCCTTCTTTTCAATAAAGTAGCTCTTAATCCTCTCTCCACCATCCGTATCTGGGAGTTTCCAGATAAGCCGCATTGTAGATCTGGTAATGTCAGTAACTTTGAGATCCTTGGGTGCTCCAGGAACATCTGTAAAAAAATAAAATAAAAAGAAAGAAAGAAAAATCACATACATTCCAGTAATTAACTTGCCTTATGTAAATAAATTGTTGGCATTTTCAGGATTTGATAAAAAGAACAAACGCACCAAGCACAATGACTCTGATATTAATATGTTTCTGTCCAGTTTTGTTCTTTGCTGTGACAGTATATCTCCCAGAGTGAGCTCTCAAGCTCACAGGAATTGTTACAACAGAGGTAGTTTCAGTAGATTCCACCTAATCACAACAGTGAAAGAGGAAAAAAAAGAAAACCTTTATTATAATTATATGTATACATATGTGTAAAACACAAGCTAGAGAAATAGGGTCAGATCACAGGGTCAGCTATAATGCAGTGTCCCAGCAGTAGAGAGGGTTAAGGACCCAGAATGTATAGCTTAGCAGTGCTCAGCCTCAACCTTCTCTAAAGAGTAGCCAGAGCTTTAAGAACTCGGCCATGACTGCCCATAAAACCCTTGTTAAATTGTAAAAACAATTCCAGTAAAGGTGCAAAACAATTTGCGAACAATCAGTTGTGATACCTGTGAATCAACTGGAAGGGTATGAAGACGGTCTTTCTTTTCTGTCTTTGCTTTGCCATCAAATTCCCATGTAACCTTGGGAACAGGACGTCCAGTAACAGTTACTGGAATTTTGATTGGAGTTCCAGCATGGATACATAGTAATTCATCAGCACTGATGTCCATAAATAGCTTCGGCTCAGCTGTGTAGTTAAAAATTCCACCATGTTAGAAAGTAAAATGAAACATTTGAATTCACACCAAAACCCAGTTTTATATGGAAACTTACTGTGAATGTCCTCCAAGAGAACTTCTGTGGTTCTAGGACTTGGCTCAGACTCGCCAATATCATTTACTGCAACAATTCTAAATCTGTATTTCTTGAGTTCCTTGAGATTGGGAATGGTAAATTCAGTAGTAGGATGCAGATTGTCTGCATCATTCACCCTTGCCCAATCAGATGTGCCCTCATGCTGGATCTCAATTATGTAACCTTTGACTGGGCGGCCACCATCTTTGGCTGGTGGCGTCCATGACAGAGTGACACTACGCTTGGTTTTGTCAGCAACTACAGGAGCTGCTGGCATGCCAGGTGGAGCTAGAGTGCACAAACACACAAAGAACATACCTATGTTACATACATAAACAGAACCATACATTAAATAAATAAACATGTACAGAGAAATATGTGTTACACTAATTTATTTTGTAATTCAGCTTACTGAGAGGATCAGTAGCAAAGGCTGATTCAGAAACAGCACTTGGGGGCCCAACTCCTGCAGCATTGCAAGCCATCACTCGGAATTCATACTCAAGTCCCTCAATGAGACGTGTGACCTGAAATTCCCAGCCTTTCATGCCACGTTTTGACACCAGGGTCTTATTTACTTTAGCCCAGTGTGTGGTGCCTTTTTCACGCTTCTCCAGCCAATAACCAGTGATCGTAGATCCACCAGAATCCATCGGCGGTTCCCATGTTACTAGCAGATGGGTTTTAGAATGTTCTGCTATAGCAACTTTTTCTGGGGGACCAGGTAGGGCAAATGGATCCTTTATGTGCACTTCCTCTGTTTCACAGCCATCACTTATTCCATACTTATTCTCAGCTTTAACTCTGAACATATAGTTTCCACCACATACAAGGTCCCATGCCTACAGGATATAAAGTAATGGGCTTAATTTAATAGTTACTCTGATTAATTAATGACAATTTCTCAAATCTCAAATTCTTAATGCTTACCCCATATTTTTTCTCTATGATGGTGTTATTAACCTGAACCCATTCCGCTTTCTCAACATCCTCAACATTAAGGTATTTCTTCTCAACAATGTAGTTGGTGATCTCACTCCCACCAGTATCCAGTGGTGCATCCCAGGTCAGCTGGCAAGATTCAGCTCGGATATTTGAAACTGCAACATTTCTTGGTGGTGTTGGCCGATCTGATAAAACAATTAATAACCATTATGCAACTGCACACTTTAAATGAAAACATTAAAGGGATGTTTCTGTCTAAACTTACCCAGCACCTCCACTGTAATGGAATGGCTGGCTGTCCCAAGGCGATTTGAGGCAGTCACAGTGTATGTTCCCTTTTCCAGCCTTGAAATAGCTGGGATAGTGAGTTTGGTGTGTTCTGTGACTCTGTCAATCACTTTGGTCTCAAACAGGACTCTCTCAGTGGGCTTTTCAATAATAATATCATCTTTCAACCATTCAACCTTTGGCATTGGGACACCTGTGATTTCAGCAGGAATCTCAACTGGCTCATTCTTCCTCTCTCTAATCAAATCACCTTTGAAGTGCTTCATCATGTGCAAAGTTGGAGAAACTGTAAAAATAATAATAATATTTATACACAGAATACAGTAAAGTACATCAATAAAAGTAGATAAAATGTCTTGTTTTGGAAGAGTAGACAATCAACAACCGGACAAACCTTCATCATCTTGAATCACAACAGTCAAGGGTATAGAAGGATCACTTTCACCAATGCTATTAACAGCCTTTGCGCGGAACTCATACATATGCAGCTCATCCAGATTTTCAACAGTCAGTGTCAGAGCAGTGCAGTCTTTGGAGACAGGCTGGAAATCAGGCTGATCTTGACGTCTCTTTTCAATGATGTAGCCAATAATTGGACTACCACCATCATTGCGAGGTGGCCTCCAAGTAAGGGTAATGGATGACTTAGTTCTTTCTGTGTAGTGGAACTTCTCAGGAGAGGTTGGTGGACCTGATAGTAAATAAAAGCATTATTGTAGTTGTCTTGTTTAAGCAGCTACATTTTGGTCTGTATAAAAGTCACATTACCTTGTGGATCAGCTGCAAGAATAGGTCCAAGATCAACTGGTGGTCCACAGCCATATTTGTTCTTGGCCACGACTCGGAAGATGTACTCCTGTCCTTCAATAATACCCACAATTTCACATTTAGATGCAGGTGTTTCAATGGGCTGTCTCCATGTGAGCATTTTTGGTTCTCTTCTTTCAATAATGAAGCCAGTCAAATCACTGCCCCCATCATCGTCAGGATCGGACCAATTCAGAATCATTAACTTTCTGGTTACCACTACAGGCTTGAGGTCAAGGACAGGTCCAGGAACATCTGAATAGACAATTTTAATAATAAGGCTTTGTTATGTATGGTATCATTACAAACCAATATACAATAACAGTGAAGAGTTAGGTAGTTAAGAGTTCAAAAGAATATAACAGCAGTTCTCACCCACAACTTCAACCCTGGCCCATGCAGACTTGATACCACTTGGGTTTGCTGCTGTGATCTGGTATTTGCCAGTGTCACTTCTTTTGGACATCTTGATGATAACAGTGCTGTCCTGTCCTACTTCTTCTATTTCCACACGCTCTTTCTCAGGAGCCGCATCATCCTTTGTCCATGTAAGTGATGGTTTTGGTTTACCTTTTACATGTGCAGGGATCTTCAGCATCTCTCCAGCTCTTACAACAAGACCAGTCTTCACAGAGATATCAAGTTCAATTACAGGCATCTCTGTTTGGGTAAGTTAACAACACAGTCATAAACCCAGCCTTAAACTCTCACCTCATAATGTCTCAAATGTTTTTCATATTAAACATTGGTTTATGATTTTATACCTGCTGGATTCCTCACAATGACAGCATCTGTCATACCAGGAGCACCTTCACCAGCAGAGTTGACGGCCACCACACGGACAATGTACTTAGCTCCTTCTCTGACACCATATACAGTAAATGTGTGGTTCTTCCATGGTCTCTCTGTGGCTCGTGACCAGTCCTTAGTGCCAGCAATTAGCTTGTCAACATGGTAACCAAAAATGTCTGCACCACCATTGTCTACTGGAGGATCCCATTCAACTGTTATTGAATGGTCTGTGGTGTCAACAACGCGTGGAATTGGTGGACCTGGTGGCACTGAAAAAAACCATCAACAATGAATTTAGCTTTAAATAACAAACAGTGAAAGTAACTATGATTTAAAGACAGTACTTTAAATATGTATTAGAGCAATGTGATGTAATCAACTTACAGATAGGAGCCTGGGCTGTTTTTGGATCAGATGGTGGACTGAACCTTCCACATCCAGCTACATTTTCTGCACAGACCCTGAAAATGTATGTCAATCCTTCCAAAAGACCTTCTACTTTTACTTCAAGAGCATCAGTGATGGTGCGATTAACTCGTGCCCAGTGTGTGCTGTTAATTTCTCGCTTTTCCACCCAGTATCCTTGGATGGGGCTCCCATTGTCATTGGGTTCATTCCAAGTAACAACCATGCTATTAGCTGTAATATCTGTAATTTCAGGTTTCTCAGGTGCCTCTGGGGGATCTGAAATATGGAAAATGTCAAATATCAACCTATAACTTTAAAATAGTAGGCATCAAGAATTTCAGATAATCTAGTGAAAATGTTGACTACCAAATGGATTCTTGGCAATGACAGGTTTGGAGATGCATGGTTTTCCAGGACCAAATCTGTTCTCAGCAGTAACTCTGAAAAGATACTCCTTTCCTTCAATCAGTTTTGTCACTGGGTACTTGCAACCTCTGAGAGTTGATGTCACAGTGACCCATCCAGTCTCAGCCTTGGAGTTGTCTTTCTTCTCCAATACATAATTAAGGACCTCACTGCCACCATCATCTAGAGGAGGTTCCCACTTGCAGAGGATAGAATCCTTCCTGACCTCCTCAAATCTGAAGTTGACTGGAGGTCCAGGAGTATCTGTGATATGTAAATAAAACCCATGAGTCTGTACCCCAGTACAATTAAACTTATTAATTATAAAAGTAAACTTATCCAATATAATTCAGGGTAAAACTATATAGAAATCACAAGAATTTAATTTACCAAGAACAATAACTTCACAGGTGGCAGAAGCAACCCCATGATCATTCTCCACCTTGATGGTGAAAACACCATGATCGCCTCTGATAACATCTTTCACAAGAATGGAGGATTCACCCTTCCTCGAGTTATCAATGGTAAGACGTTCATGCAGAGATGGGTGGTATTCCTCCTCTGACTCTTCTGGTTCCTCTGCCTCCTTTAGTTTCTCAGTCTTCTCTTCCTCCTTCTTTTCCAGCTCTTCCTTTGTCTTCTCCTCTATTTTCTCCTTGTCTGCTTCTGTTTTTTCTATCTCTGCCTTCTTTTCCTTCTTCTTTCTAATAGGCTTTTCTGGCCTCTTCTTCAGTGCCTCTGGCCTGATGGTTGAATTGTTCCTCGTCCATGTTATTTCCGGGTAAGGAAAACCAGAAATGTAGGCAGTTAGTCGAATCTCCTCACTTTTCTTGACACTTAATCCCGATTGCAAACTGCCACTGAGGAACACTTTGGGACGATCTGAAATTGAGAATAATGAAACAAACTGTTACAATGAAAATGTAGGTGACAAATTATTGTTTCTATAAAACAATTAGATAATTTCTTATACATACCAACTGCATCAGTGGCTTTGACCATAGGAGTGTTACGAGAAGGCTCACTAATGCCTGCTGCATTCTCTGCACGTACACGGAACTGATACTCTTTTCCTGGCCTCAAGCCCTTAACCGTGTACGACAATACCGGCACAAGGAAGTCATTACATCTCTTAAATTTTTCTTCACCTTTCATCATCATCTCTAAAATATAACCCATGATCTTGCATCCACCATCATACATGGGTGGCTTCCACGTAAGGGTCACAGATTCAGAAGTAGGGTTGTGAGTCTCAACATCAACAGGTGGATCAGGTGGATCTGTATATACACACACACACATATATATACAAAGAAGGAGGTAAGCAATAATGGTGCCATATTTAATAAAATTAAATTCTTCTATGAAATTACTCACGCTTCTGATCTTCAGCAATTACAGGATTGTGAAGTTCAATAAACTCGCCACCACCAATTTTATTCACTGCTCCGACACGGAAATAGTACTCTCCATTTTGGATGAGGTCCTTGACAGGCCAGCTCAGTTTGTTCTCACCAGACATGACATTAACATACGTTCTCCTGCCTGCTTCTCTGCGCTGCAGGACATAGTGCAGGATAGGACTGCCACCATCATAGTCTGGAGGTTCCCATGTCACTTTGCAGGAGTTCTTGGTGATATCACTAGCAACAATTTCCTTGCATGGCCCAGGAAGTCCTAGTGATAAAATAAAATTTATAAATATGGTGCATAGTGAAAAATGTATGCAGTATAACATGTAAAGTAGTGCTAATGTGTGAGTGCATAAACATACCAATAACTTTAACATTAATTGTCCCACTGACTGCTCCAAGGCTGTTCTCCAGGGTAACTTTGTATTGGCCAGCATCAGCATGCAGACAGCTTGGAATTTCCAGATGGCAAGAAATGTAATCTGATCTAAATGAAAGTCTCTCATCAGCTTTCATCTCCTTGCCATCTTTGTGCCATGTGATCCTAGGTGATGGAACAGCCTTAAATTGAATTGGGAGGTGCATCTTCTCACCCTCCACAACAATTAGGTCTTTGGTCTGGAACTCAATAGTAGGTTTACCTACAAGGATTGTTAGGAACCAGTCAATTAACTCTCCATTCAGAGGGGTCAAATTAAGCTATGACGTCAGTGACAATAATGAATAATTAATAAAAAACATGAAAAGGATTCAGCTTACAGTCAGAGTCTTTAGCATATACATTCTCAGAAATGTCAGAAGGCTCGCTAGCACCAATGGAATTGACAGCACGGACTCTGAAAATGTACTTCTTCTCAGGAACAATGCCTTCCTCCTCCCCAGCCCTGTATTTCAGCTCTTTAACTGGACGAGAGTTAATTCTCATCCACTTTTCCGTTCCAGCCTCACAGAGCTCAATGTGGTATCCAGTGACTGGACTTCCTCCATTTCTTTCTGGAGCTTTCCATGCAATAGAGATATGGTCCCTGGCTGCCTCTGTGACATGGAGGTCCTGAGGAGGAGATGGTTGACCTGGAAAAATGTAGAATACACTTTTGATCCAAAAATTGCATTTATTTTGAACTGGTATATTTAATTCACTTATTGGAAATTCCACAGAAATTTTACATAATATCTTCAACATACCTGTTGGGTCCTCAATTACCACAATGTCTGTAGGTTCACTTGGGTGACCAACACCAGCCTCATTCTCAGCAAGGACCTGGAACTGTACCTCAGTGCCTTCAATGACATCAGTGACCCTGTACTTGCAGTCAGGACCTGATGTCTTTGCAGATTTTACCCAGCGAGTTCCAAGTTTCTCTTTCTTCTCAATGACATACCTAAAAGTTTTAATATATACAGAATTTATTGGCACTGTAGGGGCACGATGATCAACACAAATCTACTCAAGGCATTTTTTAGTATTTGCATACCGTAAGATAGGTCTGCCACCATCATTCTTAGGTGCCTCCCATTTAAGATCAACATGTGTCTTTGACATGTCTGTGACAGTCAGAGCATAAGGAGGTCCAGGAGTAGCTAGAAGAATTGAATGATTAAATGATATCAGTAGACATCAAAACCATCAACTTTCCTTTGAAAAATGTAAAATAAAGAATGCCAAGGCTTTTGGGCTTACTGAATGTGTCTTTTGCCAGAACTGAGTCTACAAGTTCACAATATTCACTAGGTCCAACAGCATTCTCAGCTGCAACACGGAATACATAGAGAGAGCCATCATTCAATGGCGTGACAGTATAATTCAGCTCCTTCACTGTGGTATCCACAGCCTGCCAGCCTTTACGTCTCACATCTCTCTTTTCCACAATATAATTGGTAATTGGAGAACCACCATCTCTCTCTGGGGCTGTCCACTTTAGTTCGGCATTGTTACGGGAGATACTAACCACCTCTAGCCATCTTGGTGGTGATGGAGGATCTGATAAGAAAGAAAAATGGGTTATAACTGGTACTAAAAACTGAAAAGAAACAAGGAATGAATGCGTATTATTATTATTATTATTATTAGTAGTAGTAGTAGTAGTAGTAGTTGTTGTTGTAGTAGTAGGAATGATAATATTAATTTGTTTGTTTGAATAGTCACATAGCGCACCCTGTTATAGCCAAAAAATAAAAATAAAAAATCAGACAATAAAATTACAGTTAATACAAATAAAAGGGGGGAAATTATCATAGTATTGAATTGTAATTCAAAGATTAGAAACATATTATTAAAATAATATTTTACAAAAAATTCATTAAAACAAACTTACTGAGTCTCTCCTTGCAAAGAACAGGATTGCTTGGTTCACTAGGTTCACTCTCTCCTGCTGCATTGACCGCTCTGACACGGAAGGAGTATTCCTGCTTCTCCATTAATCCCCTCAGAAAATATTCTACAGAAGGTATACCGTCTGCAACACGAACCCACTCATCAGTTCCACTTTTGAGAAGCTCAATAATGTAGGACTCAATCTTAGCACCACCATCATGCTCAGGCTTTGTCCATTGCAGGAAAGCAGATGTCTTTGCAACATCCTTAACAGTTGGCTTGCCAGGAGGCCATGGAGGATCTTTAAAAAAAATTAAAAAAGAAAAAAAAAAGCATTCATGTTTCAGCCTCCTTTTTTTCCCCACATATATACATCAAATGGCCCTAAGTTTGATCACCTGACCATCACACCTATATGTGCTTTTTTTAAACATCTTATTCCAGATATAGTGTCCTTCCTTTACTGTTATAATAACCTCCACTGTTCAGGGAATGCTTTCCAGAAAAATTTTAATAAGGTTTGTGGGGATTTGTGCCCATTCAGCCACAAAAGCATTATAGAGCTCAGGCACTGATGTCAGGCAAGAAGACCTGGGACACAGTCAGCAATCCAGTTCATCCCAAAGGTGTTCACTTGGGTTAAGGTCAGGGCTCTATGCAGGCCATTTGAGTTCTTTCACTTTAACCTTGGCAGTCCATGTCTTCAAGGACCTTGCTTTGTGTACAGGGACACTGTAAAGCTGGAACATGTTTGGTTCCCTTAATTCCAGTAAAGGGAAGTTGTAATGCTACAGCATACAAAGATATACAGTTGCGTGATTCCAACTTTGTAACAACAGTTTGGGGAAGGCCCAGATATCGGTGTGATGGTCAAGTGGCCACAAACTATGGCCATATAGTGTGTGAACAGTATACAGTATATAGTATGTCTTTGTAGTGCAAAGAGTTGAAAAAAGATCAACTGTCAAATGCTGCATTTTACCGATAGGATCCTTGATCATGATGTGATCAGTCTCTTTGCTTGGTTTGCCTGGTCCAGCAAGATTTTCAGCCAAGACACGGAACTTGTACTTTTTCCTTGTGGGCAATCCTTTTACCCTAAATTCACCAAAAATAAATAAATAAATAAATAAATAAATAAAGAAAGAAAGAATAAATATGAAAGCTGTACATTTTCCTATGACCCTGTTAGCTAATTATTTGATTTCAAATCTTTTATGTCTCAATTTTGTGTATTCTAAATTCTTACCTATAGTTAGTGTCTCCGACTGGTGTTTTATTGCATCTTATCCACTTATCAGCATCTGGCTCAAATCTCTCAACCCAGTAGCCAGTGATGGGACTTCCTCCATCTTCATCAGGCTCATACCAGGTCAGAGTTACAGCATCCTTAACAATATCTGATGCCTCCAATTTGTATGGAGGTCCAGGTGGATCTAGTTAAAATATTAGTAACATATATTCATTACTATATATTTGGGGTGGCAGGCAATTATATGTTTTATTTCCTGTAAAGATTAATTTAACATACCAAAGGGATATCTGGCAATAATCGGAGCATGTTCAGCTGGTGGACCAATACCAAATTGATTCTCAGCATAAACTCGAAAGATATATTCTTTGAAAGTCACAAGCTTGGTGGATTTGTAGTTGGTCTGCTTCACAGTAGAAGACAGCTTGTACCAGATTTCACTGTCTGTAGCACTTCTTTCAATAATGTAATTTGTCACCTTTGAGCCACCATCATCTCTGGGTGGATTCCAGGCCAGTAAACAGGATTCACTGGTGATTTCAGAGATATCGAAGGCAGCTGGAGGGCCAGGTTTATCTATATAAAGGTAAATGAGTATATTGTATTCATGACAGATTATTTTTCTTTTAGAAGAAACAGCTTCTTTTAGAAGACACCCTTACTCATTAGAACTGGATCTAAATTGTTTCCAAGAGTCGATTTTTCAAAGGGCAGTGTTATGATCCCCTGCTTTAGAAAATTATTAGCTGTTATGTTATATAGAATAACTACAGTACCTAAAATGTTGACGTCAACAGTTGCAGTTGCACGGCCACTGCTGTTAACTGCTTCAACAATGTATGTTGCTGAGTCATCCCTTTTTGTCTTTGCAATTGACACTGTGGAGTGACCAGGCTTGGTATCAATAGATATTCTGTCGTCTTCCTTAAGGATAAGGTCAGCCTTGGACCATTTGACCTTAGGTTCTGGTTTGCCTGTGATGTCAGCAGGAAGTTCAATCTTTGTGCCAGCTTTTGCTGTTAAGCCTGCCAGGAGTTTTGCATCCAAGTGAATTTCTGGAGGCTCTGTAGAAAGTGGTGAGGAAGGGTAAAGACAATGGTAATCTTACACATAAATATAATACACAGAGATGATGAGAAAAGAAAAGCTGTTCTTTTATTGTACCTTTAGGATCAACAGACAGGATCTCATCAGTTGCCTTACAAGGTCTACCTGAGCCCAATCTATTCAAAGCCCTCACACGATACGCATACCACTGTCCCTCTATCAGACCAGTAACCTCAAGCCTAGGGCAGAATAAAAATGATTGGCAGGAATATGTTTTGTGTCAGTTTATCAAAACAACATGTCTAATAACAAAGTGTTTACCTATGGTTTTTTTTGTTCACTTACTTGAGATCAGGTAGTGCGTCTCCACATGGCTCCCACTTGTCAGTACCACGTTGACATTTGTCAACAGTGTAGCCTTTTATTGGAGCACCACCATCCCATTTTGGAGGTTCCCAAGAAAGGAATATTTTGCTGGATGACTTGTCTCTCCATTTAAGATTCTCTGGTGGATCTGGAACAGCTGTGCAAAAAAGTATGAATTTATTTTGCTGTACTTGCTGCAAATGTATTTGACTACTGTACTTTTCTCATGATCACTTACTGGCTGGTGAAGACACATTTACAGGTTCGTCAATGTATGCAGGCTCTCCAGGGCCACACTTGTTGCAGGCAATAACTCTAAACAGGTACTCTTTGCCCTCAGTCACATCTGTTATAGTGTATTCTTGGTCTTGCACACCACTAATGA
>JAOUWY010000075.1:4027788-4045396 GCA_025728095.1 Prietella phreatophila
AACTTTTTGGTTTGTTCAGATGCAATTTTGCACACACAAGTTGTGGTACCATATTCTGTTTGGCCACCCTTAAATGAAAGCCATATTTGTTAATTTTTTTTTCTGATTGTGCTATAATATACACAAACCTTTTAATATGCTTACAGAGGCCTGTAGGCACCTGATGTCTGGTCCATAAGTATTTGGACAGTGACACAGATTTCACAATTTTGCCTCTGAAGACCACCACAATTGATTTGAAATGAAGAAATCAAGATGTGATTGAAGTGTAGAATGCCAGCTTTCATTGAGGCGTTTGACAATAATATTGTATTTAATCATTTAGGACTCGCAGCTTTTTTTAAATTTATTTTAAATAAAATGAGTCCCTCCATTTTCATTGGCTCAAAAGTACTTGGGCATTTGACTGATAAGCAGTTTTATGGCCTGGTGTGACCCGTTTCCTCATTATTTCATGACAGATTAAGGAAATAAAAGGCCTGAAATTGCTTCCAAGCTTTGAATGTGCATTTGGTAACTGTTCATGGTAACTCTCACTATGCAGTCCAAAGAGGTGTCAGTGCAAATGATGGAGACAATCAATATGCTGAAAAAGCAAAATTGATCTATAAAAGAGGTAGCAGAAACTTTGAGTGGTATCTGCAATTTGGTACATTCTTAAAAAGAAGGAATGAACTGGCAAGCTCAGCAACACAAAAAGGCCATTAACACTAAAGTAGATGAATGCAGAATTGCTGCAACTGCTTTTTGAACAAAAACTGCTTGACCACATCTAGCATAGTCGAGAACATTCTGGAGGAGGCATGCATATCATTGTCAAATTCTACAATCAAGAGACGCCTCCATGAATGTAAATACAGACGGATTACCTAAAGAAGCAAACCACTGGTAACACTCAAGAACAGAAAAGCCAGATTAGACTTGGATTAAAAAACAATAGGAAAAAAAACCTCTAAGAAGCCTGCCCAGTTCTGATGCAAAATTAACTTCTACCAGAATCATGGGAAGAGAAGAATATGGAGAAGGAAAGGAAGGGCTTATGTTCTAAAGCATACCCCATCTGTCAAACACGTGGAGGAAGTATTATGGCATGGACTTGTATGACTGCCAAGGGAACTGTGTTACTGGTGTTTGTTGATGTGACTGCTGATAGAAGTAGCAGGATAAATTCTGAAGTATATAGAGCTGTACTTTCTGTTCAAATTCACTTAAATTCTACAAAAGAGATTAGTCGGTGCTTCTCAATACAGAAGGATAATGACCTAAAACATACTGTGGAAGCAACCCAAGGGCTTCTTACAGCAAAGAAATGAAATGTTCTTAAATGTCTAACCTCAACCCAATTGAGCATTCTTTTCACTTATTGAAGCAGAAAGTCCCACAAACAAGCAGCAACTGAAAGCAGCTGTAGTAAAGGCCTAACAAAGTATCTCAATGTGAAAATAAACTCGGAATTTGATGATGTCCATGGGTTACAGACTTCAGGCACTTATTGACTGCACAGGATTTGCAGCAAAGTATTAAAAATAATCCTAATATTTATTATTGTTTGTTTGTCCAATTAGTTTTGAGCCTGTGAAAATGGAGGGACTGTGCAAAAAAAAAAAAAAGGTCTGTACTCTAATTCCTAAACGGTTAATGCAGTATTTTTGTTAAATCCTTTGAATTAATGCTGTAAGTCTACACTTTCTACTCTTCCTAGATTGATGTGCAGCAATAATTGCTTCCCTGATGTTGTGGCTGATGTCCTTTCTTCTTAAATCTCTGGTATAATTAGTTTCTTTACGCTAGCCTATGCGCACAGTCATGTACAGGTGGGGTGTTTTTTTGTTTTGTTGTTTTCTTCTCTTTGCCTTGAAAATCAATGGCCTTGGGTCACTGTTTCACCTTGTGGAACAACTAAATAATACAAAAGAATTAACTGTGCATGTGTGACCTGTTTGTACAAAGTATGTGCGGTTAGAAAAATCTGGCTGCGCCCATACAGCCCTTTCCCAGTAAATGGTACATGACGCTAAATGCACATAATGCGACGCTGCTAGCTTTAGCAGAATATCTAGTCAAGGACGATTAATTTCTTCAGTTTACTGTCAATTTCTCAAGCCTCTGCTTCACATTGTGGCTGCATTACCACCCCGGGTGAGCATGATTTTTGGCACTGGCAGTCATCAATAATTACTTATTTATGGAAAATCTGAATTGGCTCTCATTTATTTTGTTTGTTAAATGTGTGTGCTGTGGTGGACAGTAGGCTGACTTTACCGATATTTCAGTTAGCTTGGCGAAGTGTAATGTGGTCAAGACCTGACTGGAACTTCTTTACCTGTGCATTTTAATGGTAAATGGTAAATGTGCACTTATATAGCGCTTTTATCCAAAGTGCTTTACATTGTGTCTCATTCACCCATTCACACACGCACTCACACACCAATGGTAGCAGAGCTGCCATGCAAGGCGCTAACTTGCCATCGGGAGCAACTAAGTCAAGTAGCCAAGTAAGGATGCTGTTCATAGACTTCAGTTGAGCATGCAGTGGAATCATCCCACAACAACTGATAACAAACATGACTGTGCTGCTAACTTCAGATCTAATCCATTTTCTGAGCAACAATGATAAATCAGCATATAGGGAGGAGGTGAACCAGCTCGCAGAATGGTATAGAGACAAGAATCCATCTCTTAATCTTGATAAGACTAAATAGATGGTTGTTCACTTTATAACCCAAGTGGACCACTCACTACTGCACATCAATGTAACAATTGTGGTGAGGGTTAAAAGCTCCGAGTTTCTTGGTGTGCCCATGACAGAGGACCTCAACACTGGACTCTCAACACTACCTGCTTACCAAGAAGGTCCAGCATCGCCTCCACTTCCTATTGAGGCTGAAGAGAGCCAAACTCCCCCCTCCCATACTCACCTCCTTATACAGAGGATGATAGAGAGAGTCCTGAACAGCTGTCACAGTGTGTGGTACAGGAACTGCATAGCCTCTGACCACAAGATTCTCCAGCAAATTGTGAAGACAGCTGAAAAGATTGTCGGGGTCTCGCTACTCACCAGACATCTCATTCTACAACTGCTGCATCCGCAAAGCCACCAGTATTGCGGATGACCCCTAATCATAGACTCTTCACACCCCTGCCATCTGGCAGAAGGTACAGGACCATCCATGCCACCACCAGCAGACTCCGCAAGAGTTTCTTCCCTGAGGCAGTTAGATTACTCAACATCCTGCTGCCTTTTTCCAACACTCATCTGGGTTAATCAAACACCTAACCCAGTAAGATTCAGCACCAAACTTTACATAGCTGCATCAGTCACTTTATATTATGGAACTCATTTTTGCTGGTAATTTTGCTGCTATACGTGTGCTGCTACACAATAAATTACAGTTTACATACGATGATCTGTGTACTTATTGTCCTGTTGTGTTTATTTATTGTCTTACACTCATCTCAAACTGTTGTGTATTTGCACCAGCTAGTAAGTGTACCACAACCAAATGCATTGGTTCAAAAGATTCTTAAGGACTCATTAATCAGTTTGAATAATAAAATATATGTAACACTAATATGAATGACCACTACGTAAAGGTGGGATATAAAATGCAAAACTGCTCATGACTCACTAACTGCACATATTTTCAACGTGACTTCTGGTCTCACGTCTACGTGAGACACATCCGCAGCCTTGATCAATTTCAAAGGGTTGCATAGTAAGTGTTCCTGGCAGCCCCTTTGCAACTGTCCAGATGAATTGCATACAGTCTATCATCGGTGTTTTTTATTTAGTTTTTTACAAATGCATTTAATTAAGCATCTCTACATATTGGATTCAAATGTATTGGAAAATAAACAAACAATGTAAACGACATAGATAATAAAGCTTCTAAAACACTTACGTTTCAGTCCCCGCCCCCTTCCGGCCTCTTCTTTTGGTTTTCCCTCTGAACAAAATTGTCAAAAATTGATTTCATTTCACGGATATGCAGATGTGCATTACTAGTGATTATACATAGCATTTATATGTAACTGTAACAATAACATCAAAATGGGAATCTTGGTGAAATGAAAATAAATATAGGGTATGACTCATGAGGATGATATTCATGCCATAATGAATGAAATAGTACATTTCATTAATGTAACAAAACATGGCACCGGTGGACAAACCCCCATGGTTAACTCACAATATAGACAAACACACATTTAACAAGATGAGAGGATGTTAAAAGACAACATGCATTCCATAATAAAGACTGACTTAGATGAAGACAGACAACATTTAGAATGTTTTTCATTATGGAGATGAAGATGGGTATGATGATTATTTAGGGTACAAAAGAGTGGTTTCTGGAGAATGGAATAAAAGACTGGAATAAAAGGACATTCACTGGTGAGGAACCACAGTCATCCTCTCACCTCGTCTACCTCCTGGTATCCCAGCAGTCTCAAGCGCATCTTCTTCTAAATACTCCGTGTCTTCAGAAGCATAACTATCTTGAGGAGAAAGCTCCCATCCCCATGTCTTATCTTCCTCCTCATCTCCAACCTCAGCCATCTCCTCTTCAAATACTTCTTCTTCCATTTGTGTTGAGATTTTTCTTACCTCCACAGCCCCAGGGGACATTTCTTTTATTAACGGAACCTCTTTGCTTCTCTTTTCTGTAGGAATTTCTTCAAACCTTTTCTCCTGGGGTGAAATTTTTTTAGGCACTTTTTTCAGGATAACACTCTCAATTGATTCTTTGGGTGAAACCATTTTAGGGAGTGGTTTCTTAGCCACACCTACACTTGGCTTCCTTTCCAGTGGAGCTAGTTCAGTTGGTTCTGCTTGAGTCAACTTGGGTGAAGGAGACTTCTTAGGCTCCAACCCTTTCTTTGCAAGGTCAATGGGTTTTAATATAACCTCTTCTTTCTCAGACTCCTTTGGCAAACTGCCCCTTTTGATCACTAGAGGCTTTTTCTCTTCCTCCTTTGGAGTCACTGCCTTTTTCACAGAAGTTACTTTTTTAGGAAATTCCTTCTTTTCTTCTTCTTTAGGTGTGCCAGATGGTTTCTTTTCAACCTCTGTTTCAGGAATTTTTACTTCTTTTTGTGGAGTTTTTGGTTCTTTTAAGAGTTCTGTTTTAGGTGTCCGACTGGTTGGTGATATTTCAAGTGGCTGTCGTTCTTTAGGTTCAGGAGCGTCTTTTTCTGCTGGTGATCCTGCTGAAGGCTTCTTTGTGAAAGGCTTTAGCTGAACCGATTCAGGTTCTTCATCTTGTTTTGGGATTCTCTTGCCTTTCCACAATGGTGTATCAGGCTCTTTTGCCTGTTCATCTTTTTTAGCTCTATCAACAGGTTTACGGACAGCCTCATCTGGCTTCTTCTCATCAGGCTTAGGAGGCTCTGCTATTTTCCTGGTTACCTCAGGTTCTTTTTGCACATCAGCTTTTTTGGGCTTTTCACCTTTCTCAAAACTAATAGGTTCTCTGCCTTTTTGGAAAGATACAGGTTCTTTTTCCATTGGTTCCTTTTTAGTGTCTTTTGCTTCAGGTTCAGGCACTGGTTTTCCAGGTTTTTCAAAAGGTTTTAATTTGACTGTTTCTTGTTCTTTCGTTTCAGGTGGTAATTTCCTTACTTTCTTCAAAGCCAAGCCAGGCTCCTCAGGCACATCCTGTTTTGGAATCTTTGCTTTTTTCTTCAGTTCTGGCTTTTCCACCTTTTCGCCCAGTGGTTTTGTCTGATCAGGTTTTTTATCAGGCTCCACTGGTGTCATTTTGTCTTTTTCTGGTCTTGTTATATTAATTCTCTTGATATGTTCATATTTTTCAAAATGCCTTTCAGTCTCATAACTCTCAGTAATTAAAACCTCAGTGGCAGCTTCAGCACAGACCTTCTTGGCTTCTTCGTGTTCTTCTGGTGAAGGTTTATAAACCTTCTTCAATTTGACTGTTTCTTGCTCCTCATGCTTGTCTTTGGAGATCCTTGTAACTTTCTTTAGAGTAGGCATTTCTATCTTTTCTTCCTCAGTAATAAGAATTTTACCTTTAGATTTGAAAATTTATCACATTACATACTGAACAAAAGCTAAACAAATATAATCAAAACCCAACACGACAAACACGGTAACATATAATCCACATCATTTGGACATATAAAACTTTAAAAGACATGACAAACCACATAGATTAGGACCAACAGAACATAATTTAATAGATGACAATACGACACAAAAAAACATTGTGCCAGAACATCTCAAAATGTATCTTATTTTCAGGTGCATAATACAAAAAAATGTGCAACTTCTACCATGAGAAACATATCACTGAGAGCAATGTCACTTACCTTTTTTCACAGGTGTGGGTGCAGGCGCAGCAACTGGTTCAGCATCTGGTTTAAAAATATAGCCACAAATATTTAGATAAAGAGACTACAATGAAGATAAAGAAAAGAGATGGATGCATGTCAGTTGCATGCAGGGGTGGGGACATTAAATTGTATATTAATGGCCAGTGCATAAATGGTCAGTGTTCAGTAAAGTCTTCAGAGGTTTTGCACACCAACATGTTAACAGTGGTGCTTTACACTGTTAAGTGATGTTTACTTAATACCTTTCACCAAAAAACAAAGAATTTTGTAATGTAAGAGGGTGAAAGAAGTACAGGTAAATGAAATGTATTTGAATTGTCAAGATAATCCACCTTTGATACCTTTAGGTTGTTGATCAAGATGTATCTGTTCTTCCTTTGCAGTTGGTTTTGATACACTGGGTTCTGGTGGTGTGGGCGGTTCAAAATAATGTAAAAGAAATGTCAATGAAATGTCACAAGATTATCATATTTAAGATAATTCTTCAGAAAGTGATCCAGTGAGAATTTAATCTTCTGCTTGTTCTGCTACCTTGCGTGTCTGTTATCTGCTTTTCCATGGGCTTAAGATCTTCAGCCTTCTTCCTCTTCTCTTGAACTTAAGACATAGTGTAGACTAAGTTTAAGAATGCTTCAGACATAGCTATAATGATATAAATATCCATGTATGTAAGAATATTGATGATGCTAAGAAGTGGATAAAGTAATAAAAAACCTATGAAAATAGTCCACAAAGGTGCCACTCAGTTGATTTAAGAAGATTGTTATTTTGAAGATGAAACATCTCTACATCTGGTATTTAAGGATGCAATTTCAGTAGGAAAAAGTGTCTGATTGACTGGCTTGGGTGGATGTTTTGCCTTCTCAGCGGTTGCTATGTTGACGTTTATTAAGTAAAACACAATTAAAATGTGAACTGCAAAAGTGACATGAAGAGCACAAAGACAGACACACAAGCCAAGCAATATATTTAGCACCTCAAATGAGGCCTATACCAGATCAAAGCAAAGCACATTATTAACATACATACATATACATTTAAGATGACTGAATGATTATTCAGCATTAACTAATAAAAGTCCAACTACCTTCAACAGGAGGAACTTTCTTTGCTTGCTGCGCAACTGCAGGCTCAGGTGGAACTTCTTTTTTAACTGTGTCATTCAATGTACAGAAACATAATTAAAGACCCTAGTTACACACAGTTTAATTTGCATGGCCACTCCAAAGATAAGTTCATGGCAGCTATTTACACAAAACCATGTAAGGTCATTAACACATGTATACAAGACGCATAGAAAGACTGACAGAAAACATTTAGTTTTAGTCATTAAGAAGTTAATGCTGCTTACAGAATGCAAGCATACATAAGATGTTATCAATAGGTGAAAAAAGACACAAAAAGATATGTTAATAACTAATGTATTAACAAGAGGTGAGATTAAAAAGTATTCACAAGAGGTGAGATTTAAGACACGAGGAAAATGTAAAAGTACCTTCAACTGGAGAAATTTTCTTTGCAGGCTCTGGAGTTGGTTTCTTTTCAACTGTTAAAAAGCATGGCCAGATTGTCAAGACATATATTTGAAAAAGGATTTTCAGATTTTCAAGAAAAAAAAGAAGAGAACAAATAAAAAGAGACCAGAACCAAATAACAGCATACAGTGTCTGAGCAAAATAATTTTGTACCTTTGGGAGCAACTTCCTCCTTTTTCAGAGGAATGGCTGGTTTTTCTGAAGGAGCCATCTTCTCTGGTTCAGGCACTTAAGAACATTACATATAAAATAACGTTAGAAGTCATAATTGCTTTAAAATATTCATGTGTGAATCCACTGAGTGATCCAGCATTGAGAATTTCACACAGGTGACTCATACAGGCAATGAAAGGGACAGTGATGGGAAAAGGTTTTTTTTTTTCTGAAGAAAGGGGCTTGTTGTTAACTAATATAAAAGGATAGTGTGATACAACCACATTCAAAAGTGCACATGGTCCATGTTTCAGACATTCAATCACACTAACAAGACACATTGAGACTCTTTGATGACACAAAATATCTTTGTGGTGTTAAATGTGCGCAAGAGTGGATATAAGAGTTCTTGATTCAATAAACACGCAAGACCATACAGCTCTAATACCTGTCAAACGTGTTGCTACTGGAAGAGTAAATTCATGCTCTTGTACAAGATACATCTTTGAGGTAGGCTTAACTTTATCCAAAGACTGTTCCTCACAGTCTTGGGTTGATTTTTCACTGCATGGGAACTGTTCAGTTTTAAGAAATGTAGCATCTTTAGAATCGGCCTTTGATGTCTCAAAGTTTTTCATGGGTTTAGTAGAATCATCTTCCTTAACGTCATCTTGGTATTTCAGAAGACTTTTAGGCAGTTCACTGGTTTTATATGAGGGTAATATTACATCCCCTGAGTGAAGAGATTTCTCTTCCTGAATGTGCCTCTTATTTAAGTAAGAAATCTCCGTTTCCGTTATAGCTTTGAATGGTTTCTTGGTCATTTCCAAGGTTTCGCCAATACTAGAAATGTGTTCTGGTTTTCTAATATCCTTCTCATCATGTGTCAAGGGTTCAGTCCTCTGAGCAGAAACGTTCATTAGAAATAACCCCTCATCGTGTGACAAAGCTGGAATCATAATCGGTAAAGGTGCTTCTTTTGAAGATTCATCATCTTTAGGTTGTACAATTTTGGGAACTTTGTGGCTCTCACTGTCTCCTTCAGAACATGTCGGTTCTTCTTTTCCTGGAATGCCTCTATTTTTCACATCTTCTGCAGATGACAACTTCTTGATTTCTTTTACACTTTGTTTGCTAAGTTGCACAGAGTGGTCCTGTGAGGGCTTCATTTGATATCTTACTTTAGGAAGGGCTAATTGTTCTGTGACAACTTTGTTATCAAAGACGTCTATTTCAGGACGACTTTTTGCCTCTTTAACATGAATCCTGTAGAAAGAAGATTCTGCTGTGGAACCTTCTGGTCCTTCATGTACATCTTCCTCCAGATTGAACGATTTGTGTGCTTTAGTTAAAATGATCCTTTCGGGAAATACTGATTCCTCCTTTACTGAACCACTCTCTCTCAGAGGAGCGTTATGTGTCGATTTTACATGTGCTTCGTCCTTTCTGCCTTTTTCTCTACATTCTAAATTGATTTCTTCACTTTTAACAGGTGTATCTTCAATAGGATTATCATGTACATGTTTTGGCAACAATACCCTATCAGTGGACACAACATTTATTTGTTCATCAGAAATTTGAGGATGACTAATCGCTTTCGGATACGTTTTATTTTCTTCTACTGGTAAATATGTCTGAAAAATACTGCCAGGTTTAATGATTTCAGTGTCATCACAGATAGATGATAGACTGTCTCTGAATAACACACATTCTTGAAGTACTGTTTGTTCAATTTCTTTTGGATTCCAAAATTCTTTCTTTCTAAGGCTTTCTGTTTTTGTTGTGCCCATCAGCTTTTCATCATCTATAATCCTGCACTGAATATCTCCCTGACTCTCTGCCTTGAGAATGGATGGCCTGTCTTTTTGAGGAATATCTTGTCTTTCCTCTTTAGTACTTGCATCTGTCAAATTGGGCTTACTTTTTTTAAGATCTGCCGACGCACCTGTCTGACCGTTTGTTTCAGGTTTGGTCGCTATAGATTCGATCCTGCTTACTGGCTGGACATCCCCAGTTACTAATGCTTGATCTGTTAGTTCTACTGAAGCTATATTTTTTGCCAGTGGCATGTCTCTTTTTGATGTTACTAAAAGATCCTTTAAATTAGAATCAGAGTAAACCTCATCCACAGATACCTCTTGACTTTTGCAGGCTACATTTTGCGGTTTCTCACTATCAACCAAGGAGTATAATATCCTTTTTGATATAGCCTCCATTTTTTCATGGTCTTTCACTGGTACATTCTTTTGAATCTCTTCATCCACACAATGTTCCCCTGCTTCTTGTTCGCCTACTTTTTCCATACTTCTACTAATACTTGGAAGGTTCTCTAATTTGGGGATCTGATCGGACTCTAAATTATTTTTATTAGTGCTGATCTTTCTCTCTAAAATGCCCATGGCTTTCTTTATACCTTCCTCTTTCTGGTTAAGCTCTTTTCCCATTTCTTGAATATTTTTCATTTTATCACCAATAGATTTGACTTTGGAAGATGTGTGCATTACTGAAATATTTTCCACTGCCATTTTTCCTTTCGTAGTATCACTCTGAGTATCTGATGTGATTACATTGCTAAGAGCTTGGGAAGGAATTTGATGATCTTCATTGACCTGTCTATGGAAAATGTCTTCTTCCACTGTACCCATCAGGCCTCTCTTTATGGACCTGTTTTTATTAAGAGAAGCCTCCTCCTCAATGTAGTTGTCTTCAGTTATTCTCTCACAAGACACGTCTTCTTTCTGTAGAGGTTCTTCTTCAAAATAAGCTTTTTCCGTCGTAAGTGACATGAATGGTGTTTTTTCTGTAAACACCAGAGATTGAACTTTTGTCTGGAGATTCAACGAAGACGCTTGGGGTTCTGAGATGTGTATCCAGAAGAAAATAAGATGTTTTTAAGAGGCACATATCATATACCACAAATTGGCATAAAAAAAATTATTACGTGTACTTTTGTACAGTCTTGATAAGACTAGTTTAAAACCAAAGCCAAACTTGGATTCATTATACAGGATCTATAGGTCAAAATACCTCTTTCTGTCGGTGTCTCTTTTCTCTGAGAAGTCATTTCAGCTACAAGAATAGATTTGGGTAAGACTGCTTCTGGTCTCTTGCTGACATGTGTATCTTTAAAGAACAGTCAAAGTTTTACGGAAGATAAAATATTTATGTATTCAACTTCCTGAGTAAACATTTCAAATGATTTATGAACGACTGTACTAGTTAAAGATCAGCTAAGACTCATGTGCAGAAATCTATGATCCGACTTGCACTATTACATAGAATCTTTCACACTGTTTCTGTATTACTGGTGACATTTTTTCTGTCATTTTCTGTCAAGAAATAGATAAACAAAGTTGTTTCTTTCATGTGCTGTGGTATCTGTGCTAAAAATGAAATCCCATAAAAAAGATTCAATGATTGAGTACAGTAATAGACTCTGTTTGTTCGTGGTATTCTCACTTTTGCATGGGTCACTTAAAACACAAAGTACAATCAAAGCACACACATGCAGTGTACATAAGCAATCATAAAGCAAAATAGCAAAGAATGAAAATTAAGAGGTTAATGAAGAAGATAAAGATGTTTAAAGCTCATGCTCTACCTTGGGCTGGTTTGACCTTCTCTGGAGAGACAAGAATTTTTCTTGGCAGCACTTCTTCTGGCTCCAAAAGAACTTAAAAGATTTAAATTGCCATTAGGTGCACGATCAAGAAAGACGCATAAGAAACCAATACAGATAAAGAGGTTAAACATATATAGTATCATTCTAGTGAATGAAAAGTTTTGAAGATTTTGGGAAAGGAAAAGTAGGAGATTGGCACAGGCGTACACCCAGTTAAGAGCAGGCTTTGCCTGATTAAGAGTATGTACATGTAAGACAACATGTCATTCGCACAAACAGGAAAGATTTATATGTAAAGAGTTAATTTTAAGAAATACATGTAAAGATAAGGAAGACAAGGCATTCATAGCCATTGTACCTTTTTCAGCAGTTACACCTTTTTGGAAAACTTCTCTGTCATCCTTTGCAGGAATAAGAGTATCCTCTTGCTTATGAGGCACAAATTCTTTTTTCTTCAGAGAAGTAGCAGGTTTCTGAAGTGGAACGTCTTCCTCCACTTCAGATATAACACCAGGAATCATTGTTTTTTTAAGCTGAGGTTCTTTTCCATAAGTAACAACCTCCGTCTTCTTAGGTAGATGTTTTTCAAGCAGTGCTAATTCTGCTTCTTTAGAAGTTAAATCAATTTTCTTTTTAAGTAGAACTTGTTCCTTTTCCTTTATTTGTGGCTCATGTGTTACAGTTAGCTGTTGATGAGCCAATTCTTGTTTTTTAGAAATGATAGCAAATTCCTTCTTTTTAAAGAGGATATCTTCCTTTTCTTCTACTTTTGGCACAGGAGATTCCTTCAACTTTTGACTCGTAAATTTGTCTTCAGAAGTTAAGATAAGTTCCTTCTTCTTAAGTGGAATGATGTCCTCTTCCACTGTTTTTGTCACATGTGTTACCATAAGTTCTTGCAGCTCAGTTTCTTCCTCAGAAATTAAGATAAATTCTTTCTTATGTAGAGCACCTCTCTTTTTGTCAATTTTTGGCACAGGTGCTAACCTCAGCTCTTGAGACAAAGGTTTTTCTTCAGAAGTTAATAAAAATTCCTTCTTTGTAAGTGGAATACTTTCTTTTTTGTCTGTTTTTGGTACAGGTTCTACCTTAAGTTCTTGAAGGACCATTTCTTCCTCAGAATTTAAGACAATTTCCTTCTTCTTAAGTGAAACACCTTCCTTTTGCAATATTTTTGGTACAGGGGCTAGCTTCAGCTCTTCAGGCACAATTTTTTCTTCAGAAGTTAGGACAAATTCTTTTTTCTTAAATTGGATACCTTCCTTTTTCTCTATTTTTGGCACAGGCGCTACCTTAAGTTCTTGAGGGACCATTTCCTCGGAAATTAAGGTATATTTCTTCTCATGCAGAACACCTGTTTTTTCATCTGTTTTTGACACAGATAATACCGTCAGCTCTTGAGACACACTTTTTTCTTCAGATGTCAAGACAAATTCTTTCTTCTTAGGTGGAACACCTTCTTTTTCCTCTATAATTGGTACAGGCACTACCTTAGATTCTTGAGGGACCATTTCTTTCTCAGATGTTATGACAAATTCCTTCTTTGTAGGTGGAACGTCTTCCATTTTCTCTGATTTCAGCACAGGCGCTACCTTCAGTGCTTGAGGTGCCATTTTTTCTTCAGAAATAAGTTCTACCTTAAGCTCTTGAGGGACCATTTGTTTGACTGAAGTTAAAACAAATTCTTTCTTCTGTAGAACACCTTTCTTTTCTTCTATTTGTAGCACAGGTGCTACCTCCAGTTCTTGACACAGCATTACTTCTTCAGTAGTTACAACTAATCCCTTCTTTTCATGTAGAATATGTTGCTTGACTTCTGCCTTAGGCATGGTTGTTATTTCTATTTGTTCTTTTTTAGTTGAAATGACATCTCGTTTAATGGAACTTATTTCCTCTTCTTCTGGTAAAGGCCCAGGAGAAACTTCATCTTTCATTTTTGCTTTCTTCTGAGAAACCTCAAGTTGCCTAACTGTTTTAGGTAAAAGAGTGTCTTCTGGTTTAGAGACAGGCCCAATGTCTATCCTAAACTGTGACATTTCTTCTTTATCTTTCTGTCCAGGTATGTATGAGGGAATCTCTGGCTTCTTGAAAGGTTCTAGCACTTTAAAAAAAACATTGAAATTAAAGAGAATTCATCTACTGGTCACCACAAGCTTCAGTACTATAAGAGTTTGGCAGTGCAAATGTAAATATTTGACATGCCAACAAAGCAATTTTTGAATCTGAATTTGAAAGAGTTTTTAACACAAAAACATGAAACAAGACAAACACAATAATTCAACAAAGCGCCACTGGTTTTCCCCGTAAGAGTGTGGCTAATAAGAGGACAAAACAACACAGACACATGCACAGAAGAAGATCTACTGACATAAATGTCATGAACTAATACCTTTTTGAAGAGATACTTCCTTAGGAGCCACAGTGGCTGGTTCTGGTTTAGTAGGCACTGCTTGTGGTGGTTCTGGGTGAGTCGGTTTTGGTTTCTCTTCCTCCACATGAACTTAAAAGGACACATATTGTGGTTTTAAGTAACACTTAAAGATTAAACATAGGCAGAGTGACAGAAGATAGGCTTCCCAATCAGAAGCTAGACAAAAGCACAGCACTCCACAGTAGGTAAAGACACAAAGTGTTTGGGACAAAATTAGACATTAACCACTTAAGACAGTATCACTAAGAAACAAAAACTACCTTTTGGTAGAAGTGATTCAGGTTTCTTCTCTGGTGCAGGTTTCTCCAGCTTGGCTTCAGGTTTAGGCAGAGGCTTAACTGCAGGTTTGGGTTCAGGTTTAACCTCGGGTTTAGGTTCAAGCTTAACCTTAGGTTTGGGCTCTGGCTTAACCTCAGGTTTAGGTTCAGGCTTAACCTTATGTCTGGGCTCTGGCTTAACCTCAGGTTTAGGTTCAGGTTTGATCTCAGGTTTGGGCTCTGGCTTAACCTCAGGTTTGATCTCAAGTTTGGGCTCTGGCTTAACCTCAGGTTTGGGCTCTGGCTTAACCTCAGATTTAGGTTTGATCTCATGTTCAGGCTCAGGCTTAGCCTCAGGTTTGGGATCTGGCTTAACCCCAGGTTTAGGTTCAGGTTTGATCTCAGGCATAACCTTTGGTTTGGGCTCTGGCTTAACCTCAGGTTTAGGTTCAGGTTTGATATCAGGCATAACCTTTGGTTTGGGCTCTGGCTTAACCTCAGGTGTAGGCTCAGGTTTGACCTCAGGTTTACGTTTGGTCTTAAGCTCAGGCTTGGCCTCTAACGTGGACTCTGGTTTCAACACGGCGACAGGTGTTAATTTGGGTTCAGATATTTGAGGCACAGGTGTTACATCCTTGCGGTCAGGAACAGCTTTGTATTCGTCCACTTTAGGGACAGGTGTGATGAACAGTGTTATTTCTTCTTGCACTTCCTCTTTCTCTGGAGGTATATATAAGGGAAGCTCTGGATTCTTGGAAGGTTCTTGTACTTTGAAAGAACATTGAAGTTTAGCACAATGCTGTTAGAAAGCACTGTTTTAAGAATATTGACACAATCAGTATAAAATCATAAAGCAGACGAGATATTAAACTGAGTCACAAGATTAACATACAAGACAATACCCCTTTGTGTAATAGTACAGTATATTGTATGAATGACAATTAAACTAATTATGTTAGTGCATGATGACTGCACATCTATTTAATGTTTGTTCATTTGATTTAATTCCCAAATTTAATTTAAAGTTTATAACTTTAACATTGTTCTAACAATTGGATTTTTACTTAATTGATGACTATTATTTGCATAGAAGAATTCTTAATGAGAAGAAAACAGGACAAGGACAACAAGTAGCCACTGAAAAAAAAAAATTCCCCATAAGAACGTGGCTGATGACCGTCGAATCAACACAGGCACATTTACCGCAGGACATTCACATACAATTATCAAGTAATAATACCTTTTTGAGGGATTACTTCCTCAGGAACCACAGTGACTTGTGCTGGTTCTGGTTTGGTTGGTACTGTCCTAGGTGCTTCTGGTTCAGTTGGTTTTGGTTTCTTTAACTCCAAAGGAACTTAAAAGAGGATCATTTTTCTTTTAATTCACATTTCATAAAAGCAGACATTGTGACAAAGAAGATTCACTTCCAAAGTGGAAGTAGGACAAACATACAGCATCACACCTAAAGCACACAAAAACACAGGTTGAGTAACAAAAACTACCTTTGGCTGGAGGTGGCTCAGTGTCCTTCAGAGGTACAGGCTTCAGTACAGACTTTGGTTCTAGCTTCTTTTCAGGTGTAGGCTCAAGTGTAGCCTTCAGTTTGGGCTTTGGTTTAGTTTCAGGTACTGATGAAGGTTTAGGTGTAGGTTCTTTGGGTTTAGGCTCTGGAACCACAGGTGCTACAGCTTCTGGCACTTTTTTATGCAACACAGAATATTAAGAAGCTGTAAGACTTTGGAAAGAATTGTTTTAACAAGGGTGGACAATGCTTTTTGACAGACATACAGGAAAAATAAAAATACATGTCCTATACAACAAATAAGAGACTCTACAACAAATCTGACAAAACTGATCACGACACAACATCAAAGACTATATATCAGACTACTAAAAACTATACAGAGCAGAATAGAAACAGAAACACAAAAGTATCATCACAACACATACAATAATTCCACTTCGTTTTGACAGACAGAAAAAGACCACACTATGTATGTCTAAGCAGACTGTGAACAAAAATTTGAAACAGTCAAAAGATTAACAACAAAAATGTTAATGCAAGAAAAAAACTGTACACAGACTATTTGACTGGAAGAATTTAAAAGACTGGACAAATACCTTTCTTGGGAGCAACCTTGGTTGGCTGAGGAGTAGGTACCTCTTCGTGTTCTTTTAAGATATCAAAAGTAGAAAGTCACAAAGAAAACATTTTATTGAATTTAACAAAACAACAAAATATTTTATGCTTGCATTTCAAATTTACAAACATTTTCAGATTAAAGAAATACAAAGTTAAATGTGTTCAAATATAAAACCTCATATAACTTCACAGATATCTTACAAAGGACAAATCAACAAAACTTTGACAAAACGACACCAGAAATATAACACGAATAAATGACATGCACAATATTACCTTCTTTAGTGGGAGGTTCTTTTGGTTCTTCCACTTTGAGTGGTATGACCTTTTCTTCTTTAGGCTTCTTAGCTTCGGGTACTTGAAAATGTTTTCCAGTATATATTTTATTATTAAGTTATGAAGAATCGTTCATTTAAGGTAGCCAAAGACAAACAATGCAAGAGGTAAAACATTAAAAAAGAAAGATACACTCAAGAGACTGGACTAACAGACTGAAAAAACTTGTGATTTGTTTGTTTACAGCATGATACTATACATAACATGGATTGTTTTGTATACCTTTTAGTGGTGCGTCAATCCTTTCCTCAACTGGTACAGGTTTCTCCTCTGGTTTCTCAATCATCTCAGGAACTTGAAGAACAATTAAAACATTAGATAAAATCTACAAACTTCAGGTTAAAAATGCGGTCTCCAAAACTCTTTTATGTTTTATAGACAGACAGGCCTTCTCAAATATAACGTTAAAAAAGAAAGAATGTCATAAAGAATGACAATAAGCCAAAAATGTAAGACATTTGCATATTTGCTAGTGATGCATTGATACTGATATCAGGTACTGGTCTAATACCATGCTTATTAACTCATTCATAAAAATTATTTTATCCTAACTTCCAATACCATCGGATACTATGGAATGCAAGCCTCGCATACATTGCAACACTTCTGAACAGACAACATGAAATGATAGCAATCTGGAAGTCTGTCATGACTAAGGATCAAAGCAAAACTGACTACAAACTGTACTCTGTAAAAAAAAATATCAAGAGGAGAAACTACATTAACTAATGTGACATTAACTACATTAAAATATCAAGAGGAGAAACTACATTA
>JAOUWY010000075.1:4045496-4071848 GCA_025728095.1 Prietella phreatophila
AACTACATTAACTAATGTGACATTAACTACATTAAAATATCAAGAGGAGAAACTACATTAACTAATGTGACATTAACTACATTAAAATATCAAGAGCAGAAACTACATTAACTAATGTGACATTAACTACATTAAAATATCAAGAGGAGAAACTACATTAACTAATGTGACATTAACTACATTAAAATATCAAGAGCAGAAACTACATTAACTAATGTGACATTAACTACATTAAAATATCAAGAGGAGAAACTACATTAACTAATGTGACAGTAACTACATTAAAATATCAAGAGGAGAAACTACATTAACATCATACAATAGAAGTAAGCTGACAAAAAAAAACATATTACAGGCTCTAAACGGTATCTTTAGCGAGGAGTACAAAGTGTTGTGAATTGCACATAAACACACAGAGGTCTTCACGAGGGTGAAGTAGTGACAAGTGCACTCAGGTTGGCCAGCACTCAACACATAACAAAACAAACTCATCTCAAAGAGTTCATTGCTACCAGCACAAGGCAGCAACTAACAATCAGAGCTAATTCAAAAATTCTGTGACATCCATGATTGTTCAATACCAATTAGGTTACTCATTTCAAATAAAACATTGATCAGTCGGTCTAAAAAACAAACAAACGGGTACTTGTGCTCCGTAAATAAGTATTGAAACATCCCTAATGTTTGCCAACACATTCTCATTCATCTTTTACCTTTGGTTGGTACTACTTCTCTCACTCCAAGTGCCTTCCTCTCAACAATCTCTTCCACAGGAATTCTTAGGGCTGTTGGGACAGAAAATGTACTTAGAATAATTGGTAACCACAAATGTTTTAGATAAGACATTTAGATAAGGAGGTGGATAACGTGGAATAAGTCACACGTACATGACGATGAAACACAAATGACACATGGGTAAGATCAAGATGTTACACAGATAAGAAGAAACACATTACATGAATGTTATTGGAGAGACACATAGCAAGGACTAACATACATTTAGTAAAGGACCCGGTGGGAATTTTTGAAGACACCATGGAGAACAATCAGACAAAGACAATAGGTGAGATTTTGGTGAAAATCAAAGAGGGTTAGTGTGTCCTTCTGATTTAAAATGAAAGGATGAGAACGGAAAACTCTCAGTGATACCTGTAATAGAGATTTCCTCTATTTCCTCTATCCTTCCTTCCGTACTGTACTCATACCCTGGTGAAGAGTTCATTGAAAATGTTTAAAATACTAAGGAACCAAGTAAAACGTCAAGTTCATTTAAGCATTTTTAGTTTTTAAATCTGTTGAAGTTAATTGGTTATTTGTTATTCACAATCTCATACTAATCATTTGGATTAATATGAATATATTGGACGAGCAAATGAGGGTGACTTTTGTTAATATTGATGGGGTCAATTTTAACGGATGATCTTGTAAAATAATGAAGAAAGCTCAAGTATATGGTATACCTTGAATTTCCATCTTTTCTTCGTAATGATAATATTCGACAGATGATTCAGCTTTCGGAAATAAAGGTTCAAAATTAGTGAGGGTGTGTTTATCGGAATTTAGGATTTTTAGAGCTAAATCTATATTCAAGTCCCTTTCTTACCTTCAATAGTATATGCAGATGGTGCTTCGGGGACTTGTATTGATGAATCAGGAATATCTGGAGGGTTTTAAATATTAATTTAATTTTTAGAAAATATTATTTGAATATACCGGATTCTTATGATAGCTGTAGCATATTTAAGTTTACTATATAATGGTATAATGGGCTCTTTGGGTTAAAATACTTACCATAAGGCACCCTTCCTACATCAATGTCTGTGAAAGGAGGTAAAGTAAAATAGTGTTATAGACATGCACTGGAATATGCACATTCCGTGAAAACTAACAGGTGCTAACAGGTTTGTACAGACCTTTCCCTGACAGGTAAAGCTCTGCTGTGCTTTTGGCTTCGCCTCTGGGCTCCAATCTGACAATCACTGAATATACGCCTAAAGAATTTTTCATCAAATTAGTTGGGTCTGTTTTGAAACTAGACGAATATTACGATGAAAATCAGAGAGATTAAGAAAAAAAATGGAATCCAGCAGGATTTCAGCTGGACAAACCTTCATCTTCCGACGTTACATTGCGGATGATCATAAAGTGGCGTCTGCCTTCGCTCCTGAATGTATACTTTGGGCTTTCTTTAAGCTCCCATATGTCCTTGTACCATGTTACAATTGCATTGTCAAAGGACACTTCACATTCAAAAGTTGCAGATTGTCGTTCCCGAACCACAATGTTCTGGATACGTTTGGTGAAATGTATTTGCTCCGCTAAAGAGAGATGACGCAAGTTTGTTGGTTAGGAAGCCTGCTCTGCTTGACATAAGGTATACACAAACATGACGACTTTTCATTAAGGTTTCTCAGTCATCTTTAAAGAAAAAAGATCAAAATGCTCTTCAATTCTCCATTTTCAGTCATCCATGGGATCCATACAAAAAAATTTTTTAAAAGAACATGAGGATGGTTCAAACATTCAAGAGAAGAGTGCTTTGCCCAACAAAGACTTTCAAAGATGAAGATGGAAGAGGTTAGTAAATGGTCAAAAAAAATTTTTTTGATGCTAAAATTGTGAGTTTGATGACACAATACACACCTTCAACCCAAAGATTTGCTGTTGTTTCAAGGTTTTTATATTTGCAGGTATATTCTCCTTGGTCTTCAGGCCTAACGTCTTTAATTGATAGCTTCTGAGTGTAATTGGCCACAGAATATGTATACCTGCCGTGAGGCTCTAAAAGCTTTCCATTTTTAAACCACTGAGCCTTTGCATTAGGTATAGAGAACTGGCATGTGAGTGTACAAGTTTGGCCTTCCTTACCAGCAACATCCTCCATGTGCTGTTCCACTTCACCTTCTGTAAGAAAAATGGAGACTAGAATAAACTCCCAAGCTATTAGCATCAAATGGAGAAATGTTTCAAAAAGTAACAATGTTAAAAGTTTATTGAAATTAGAGCTAATGGCTCTTAAATCTAAATCTAAGTTTTTCTTTGCAGAGGTAGCCATATACCATTGTTGATCTGAAGGAGTTCTACAAGAAATAAGCCATATCTGAGATACAGTACATACCCAACACTGTCAATTTGGCACCGGAGATATGTGGTCCACATACAATGCGATAACTGCCCTCGTCCTGGGGCTGGCAATTCTTGAGCTTTAAGATGTGGCGGTCACCAACAACTTTAATCTCATACTTGTCACTTGTATCAAGTTTCTGGGTGCCTTTGTACCAGGACAGCGTTATCTCCGGGTAGTTGATTTTGATCTCACATTCAAACACAGCATCTCTGTTGGCAACTGTAGTCTGGTCAGTGATGTCTCTGATCAGTGTTATAGGCTGCGTGTAAAAGACAAGAAAAGAATGGGCAAGCGTAAGTAAACAGAAATAAATATACCACATATACACAGACACACAATGCACCACAGAACTGTTCGGAACATTCTCAAATCTTATTGGTCAGACAGTGTTGTTTAACTTTCTTACAGTAGCTGCAAGCCAAATCATATGTTTATATTAATGTTGTTTTAATATATGGTTGTTTCTATAGTTACTTATTCATGGGGTGTGTATGATAGACACTACACATAATTTATGTCTAATAATAAACATATATATATATATACACACACACACACACACATATATATATATAAAAATCTGTCATGTGTAGAGAACATTCATTAAACTGTGCTTATAAATAAACACATAGTCACACCTCAGTTTGCTCCATTCTCTTCTGTAAATCAGCCACAAGTTTTGATAGATCTTGTTCATCTGACTCACGTCTTGTATGCTCCAGTTCCTAAAACCAAGAAAATAAAGCATCAAAAAGGAAGGCAACAGATTGAAGCACCGTTTGTTCCTTTGGTGTCTCTGGTTTACTCCCAGTATTATCAGCTGTCTACAGGCAGCACTCTAAAGAGAATACATCCTGATCAAATCTTAACAGAATAAGGTGCAAACATTCTGTAAAACAACAGTTGAATTGAATTGAAGTCATGAAATTTACAGTAGATGACTCACAGGTCTTGCCCTTTGTTCTTCTTCTTTCTCCTTCTTTAGAAATTCAATGGCTTGAAGAAGGCCACGGTAGTCTGTGATGCCGTACATACGTGCATATTTCTCATACTCTTTGGGATCCACATTTCTGAGCAGTTCAACAATATTAATGTCCTTGTCCTCTTTGGGGCTTTTCTGTTTTGAGGGTGTCCTAAAAGCAAAAAAATGATTGTTTAGTTGTTCTATTTTATAACTAAATGGATGCTTATTTAATAAATCTTAACATTAAACCCCAGCTCACTTCTTCAATGTGACCATTTCAGGTGTGATCTCTTTCCTCTCAACAACAGTCAGATCAGTGCTGGATTCAATTTCTCCATGTTTATTTGATGCTACACATCTGTACTGTCCAGCATCAGATTTGGTCACATCTTTGATCTCCAGCTTGGCATCTTGGTCCTTCTGCACAATGGCAATGCGACCACCATGAGTCATCTGCCTCCATTTGCCCTTCATCCATTTCACATTTGGAATGGGATCACCACCAACCTTGGCAATGAAGGTCGCAGTGCCCTCTGTAAATACATTAAAGGTACATTTGTTTTCGGTCAGAAAAGTATATTTTTTCCCAAATTTAACACCCTTGGTAGGTGTTAAGGCCCAGTAATCTGGGACTGGCCATTCAATTTAATCAAGATATTAAAGAAATATAAAATTGGGGTATTTACTCTCAGTGATATGGACACTTTTGGGTTCCTCAATGAAGAACAAATTATCCAATTTCTTAGCTGGTTCAGGAGCTGCAGGTGCTGCAGGTGCTGCAGGAGCTGGAGTGGGGGCATTAGCAGGAGCTTTTGGCTTCTCTGTTAATTAGGATTAAATAACAAAAATATGATTGAGATATATAAACCTTAGCTATTACATGGACATAAGAGGACTCAGAGAGACAACTGTCCTTTAAAGACAGCCTTACTCTGTAAATAAGTCAAGTATGGCGTCAAAACCAGTGCAAGAAACCTGTAACTTGACATCTTTGGTATTACTAAATAAGGGATACCTTTGCTTACTTTTGTCATGAGCGAGAAACTGAAATTTAAGTCATACTTATAATGACATCTAACATTAGTAATTAAGGGAAATTCAGATTTAGTGTCACAAGAAACACCTAAATGGTAGGATAAAGCTTTTAGAATATACAGTTACAAATAGTGCATATACAAAAAAAAAAAAAAATGTATTGATTGGGGAAGAATAGTACCTTTAATAGTAACTCTGGACTTGCAGAACTCACTACCAGCTTCATTGGTTGCCTTACAGAGGTAATCTCCTGCAGCTGTCTTAGACACATTAAGCATTTGTAGTGTAGTGGTACCATCTACAAAGGTGATCTTGGTGCTGGCAGAAGACATCAACTCCCTTCTGTCTTTCATCCACTGAATTTTCAGGGGTGGAGAGCCATGTACATGGCAGCTAAGTGAAAGTGTCTCACCCTCATTCAGTGTCACAGGTTTAAGAGGCAAGTCAAAGCTCGGAGGCACCGCCCGCTCTGCATTATGAAAGTGAAGAACACAAACCACAATGAAAGAATAAAAAAGTTGTGTTAATAGAATGTTGTAAAGTATAAACTGTGGTCATTTACAGTTTGACTTTATGCAGAAATGAGATTTGCAACATTTTAGAGAGAGTGAATTGTTTGCAAAGGTTGAAAAAATGCATGCAGTCCAGAAAAAAAAGAATAATATGCACCTGTAATATGAGCCAAAACGTGGCAAGAAGCAGAACCAGCCTCATTGGTGACTTTGCATGTATAAGTACCACTGTCCGAGCTGGAGGAACTCTTTATCACCATTACAGCCATGCTGCTTTTGAAGGTCATATCACATCTGTCAGAGCTGAAGATTTCTTTGTCATCTTTATACCAGTTGACAATCATGGGCTGTGATCCAGCAACACGAGCCTCAATCTTCACCAACTTGCCCTCAGTATCCTGAAGGGTTTCTGGAGGCTTTTTGGTGAAACTTGGTGGAATCTTTTGTTCTAGGAATAATAATCAACCATGTACATTGAACATAATGTATTATAACAATACATAGTATTGCAAATTAGCAAAAAAAAAGACGACACCAAACATGAAGGGTTTAGTAGTTTGCAGAATCACTTTTCTGTTGACAATTTTGAAGGGACAAGACCAAGCCAACAAAAGCATGGTGAAAAGACTGAAGTTACAAAGAAACAATTGATTCAAGCGCAGACAAGTACATTTATAAGCAGCCACCCAATACCTTTCACAGTGACCTCTGTTGAACATGAGTCCTTCCCCATATCATTACTAGCAAGGCAAGAATAGCCGCCAGAGTCAGCCTTATCTGCTTTCAGAATAGTCAATTGCGGGGTGTTTTCCACACATGATATCTTATAATTGCCCCCTGTGCGGATATCTTTATGATCCTTTGACCAAGTGACTTTTATAGGTAATGATCCGGTCATGTGGCATTCCAACTGCACAGTATTTCCAACTGATACATCCACAGGTGAAAGCTTTCTATCAAACACGGGTGGGTATCTTGGCTCTGAGATGTAAAACAGTGCAATTAATTCAAAGCCTCAGACACGTTAGGACAGGTTAACACTTTAGGTTAAGAACTGCACATCAATAAATCATTAATATATACATGAGCAGACCTTGAAGTGTGAGCTTGGCTCGACAAGAGGCAGTTCCAACAATATTTGTTGCAACGCACGTATATTCTCCCGAGTGTCTCATTTCTCCCTCTGCAATTTTCAGGACAGCAGAGTTATCATCAAAAGTCATAGTGTACTCTGGGCTACTCTTTAGCGCTTCACCATCTTTAAGCCAAGAGATCTCCAGTGGAGATGATCCTGCAACACGACACTCAAACTGGACACTATGTCCTACAGTTTGTTGAATGCTAGTAATTTTTTTGGGGAAAGATGGTGGTGTCTTGGCCTCTGGAGAAAAAAAAATAAGTTAAAGAAAACACAATTAAAGTTATTACATAATTAATTCATCACTTGAATGACACCTGAAATAAATAAACATTTAAGAGCTGAAGAAATTGGTTTCAGACATAACATTCACCTTGTACAGTTAAGTGGCAGCTAGAAGAAGCAGATCCAATGCTGTTTTCAGCCTTACAAGTGTATTCTCCAATATCAGCTTTGGAGGCTTTGGCTAATTTCAAACAAGCAACACCTTTGGAGTATTCAATTCTACAGCTTGGAGAAGATCGAACTTTGCCATCCCCTTTGAACCAGGAGATTTTGATGTCAGGAGTGCCCCCAATCTGGCATTTTAGACAGACGGCATCACCTGAAGTCACTTCCATAGGTTCCAAACTCTCAATAAAGAATGGTGGCTCTAAAAAAAAATCACACATACAATAGGAATAATAAGAAAGCATGCAAATTATAGTTCGTAATAAGAATATAATAATGATTTTTAAATAACATTAATAAAAATAAAATAATAAAAAACCTAAAATGGACACTGTTGCATCACAGGTGTCAGAGCCAGCTTCATTGGAAACTTCACAGGAGTATTTTCCTCCTGCCTCTTTATCACTGTTGAGACACTCCAGGATGCAGGAGGTCTCAGTGGTTGTAATATTGTATCTATAAGAGGAGAAGATCTCATGGCCATCTTTGTGCCACTTCACCAGAATCTTAGGGCTTCCAGCATATGTGCATTCAAGTATCATTGATTTGCCCACTTGAACAGAGATGTTTTTCAGCTTTTTGACAAAGCGTGCTGCTTCTGATTAAAACAATTCAAACAATTATACATAAAGTTGCTCACTATAACATGGGCACAGCTGTACAACGTTTCGATCAGACAGTCACTATGTCAACTAACCTTTGACGAAAAGAGTCACAGGGAAGTTTTCCTTCCCAACATCATTAATTATTTGACAGGTGTATTCTCCTGCATGAGATTTGTCAATTTGCAAGAGTTCCAGTGTAGCTATGTCTCCTTTCAGTGCGATCTCACAGGCTCTGCTAGACACAATCTCTTTACTGCCTCTGAACCATTTCAGCTTTAATGGGGCACTTCCTCTCACAGTTGCAGTGAAAGAGACATTTGATCCCGGAAGTGCCTCAACTGGCTGAGGGGGCATCACAAAAGATGGGGGTTCTGCAATAATCATGTGAGAAAAAAGAACATTGTTTATGTACCTGAGAAAGTTACCCCATGAGCTAAGCCAAATCAATACATTGCAAAAAACACACAAAACAAAACAAAACAAACAAACATGTGACCAGATAACTTTTCATGAAGGAATTTTCATGAGGTAAAAATCTAAATACTTACCTTTAACATCAAGTGAGGCAGTAGTTTCAGCAGTTCCAGCACTGTTCACTGCTTTACACTTGTATGAACCTGCATCAGACAGTTTTAGAATGGGCAGCTTGAGCGTACAGGTGTTCTCAGCAAAACTAATTTCATAGTTTGGCCCACTCTCAATCTCCTCGCTATTGTGGTACCATGAAATGGTAAGAGGTGCAGAACCTGAGACCTTGCAATTCAGTTCAATAGGCTTATCAATGATACTGTGCGTGTCCTTCAATTTTCTTGAGAATGTGGGAGGGATAATTTTATCTGTTTAAAAAAAACATAGTTATTAGTTATGACTGCGATGCAAATATTCTGAAGATATACTTCAGCCAAGAGATAATAATTCAAGAAATTCAATGGGGACTGTTAAGTATTGCGCAAATAAAGTTTAACAACCGCATTCATTGACAGTTAAAATATTCCTGAAATGTCAATATGTGACCAATTGAAAAAATTCATATTAGGCTACTAACCTAAAACACCAAGGTGCATCTTGCAACTATCATGTCCGACTTCATTTGAGACCTCAAAGGTGTAATCTCCAGAATCACCTATGTCTGTGGACAACACCTTAAGACTGGATGTCTTTTTGGAGAAGGTGATTTTGTATTTCTGTCCAGAAGACAGCTCCATTCCATCTTTATACCATTTTGGTTTAAGCTCTGGGGTTCCAGATATAGTGCATTCTAAAACTGCTGGGTCACCGGTTGTGACATTTACAGACTCTGTCTTATCCAAAATAGCAGCAGGTTCTGAAAATTCAGAAACAACCATCAGGTCTCAGAAAGATTCACTTTAAGAAGAAAAGCAATCGAAGATGAGTAAAATTATTCTACTAACCTAGAACAGTTAGGTTTGCCATGCATTGTGCCACACCAGCATCATTTTTAATCTCACAAGTATACTTCCCAGCAGTGGCTGAATCTGCTTTAAAGATCCTCAAAGTTATCTGGTTGTTTTCAAATGTAATTTTTCTGTTGTCACCATCTCTTAGAACATGGTCCTTGTCTTGTACCCAAGACACATTGATTGGCTCAGAGCCTTTGACAGTTGCCATGAGAGTAACTTCCTCACCAAATTTGACTGTCATATTGGTCAGTTTCATGACAAAAACTGGTGGTTCTAAATGGCAGGAAATGATAATATGAACAACAGATTCATCTGAGAAACCTAAATCGAGGATGCTCTATTCATTTAACAGTTTTCACTGTTTCGAGTTCACTAACCTCTGAGTTTCACCATTCCTTGGCAGGTATCACTTCCTACATTATTTGTGGCCTTGCATTCATATTCACCAACATCTGATGCCTCCAGTCCAAGAATGTGAAGAGAAGCAGAGTGTCCCTCAGACACAAATTTGTACTTTCTACTTTCCTTCAGTTGCTTTTTGTCTTTAAACCAGGTTATCTCAAATGGCGCATGTCCTTTCAGCTCACAGCTAAGATTGGTATCTTTGCCTTTCAGTCCCTCTGCAGGTGAGGGCACTTTCTGGAAACTTGGTGGTTCTAGAAAAATATAAAAATTTTATTTTAAGATGAGCTGACCTGCATACAGTAATTGTTGTTTGAAACAAGATTACTTCTGAACCAATACTGGTTGAACAACAATTAACTTTACAAGGCATTAAGCAGATCTTATATAAATATATTAGATATTTACTCCTAGTATATGTCTATCTCACTGGGTAAGAACATTCACCCACTGGCTAACCTTTGACTGAGAGAGTGGTGCTGCAGCTCTTAGTTCCTGCATCATTTTGAACTTCACATGTGTACACTCCATCATCATCACAGGTGGTGCTTAAATTCTCAAGCATTGCCATCGAGCCATCAAAAGCCATCTTCATGTTTCTAGTCTCAGTGACCGGGTTGTCATTTTTGTACCAGCTAATTTTCAAAGGTGGTGTGCCAGTGACTTTGCATTCAAGCTGGAGTGGCAATCCCATCTTTAGAAACTTTGTCGCTGGTAGTTTCTGTACAAATTCAGGTGGTTCTGCAAAGGCAAAATGTCATAAGTTAGCTTAATCACACATTTACTTACAATAAGTGAGGACAGAAGATGGTTTCAAAAATGAACAGCACAAGATGGCTGCCAGAAATAAGCATGCTGATGAAGAATGAAAAAGATGCAAGATGAGCAAGATGATGAACAGACTGCAGACATATAGTGACAAATATAGCAACAAAAAGATAGCGAAACAAGCAAAATGGAGAGCACTGTAAAGTGCAAAATAATAAGAGATGATAATAAAAACAAATTCATATGGTGACAGTGCAGCAACAAACAAACAAAAAAATAATTCAGACCTTTCACCAATAAGCTTGTGGTACATTTCGCTGTACCAGCATCATTGCTAACTTGGCAAGAGTATGGTCCAGTGTTTGAAAGTCCAACAGCATAAAGATCAGTGAAGCTTGAAAGGCCCTCAAGGCCAATAAAGCAGGATGGTCCAGTAATCAGTTCAGTATCTTCTTTGAACCATTTCACTGTGAAGGGAGGTGTTCCTTTAAAGGTACTTTTAAAACGAACAGTGGTATTTGGTATGACAGCCTGCGGCTCAGGTACCACCACAAAGCTTGGGAGTTCTACATTTTTTCAGAACAGAAATACAGACAATGGTGTTAAAGAAGTGGCAGTCATCATTGAACTTCAGAGTAAATTTGTTTGACATTTGAATACAATCTGAATGGCATTATCTCATCTGACCTTTCACCCTCAGTGTTCCACTGCATTCACAACTGCCTACTTTATTTGTAAGTTTACAAGAGTAGGTTCCAGTGTCTGCCTTCTCTAGACGCTCAGTCTCCAAAAAGACACTGTTGTTGTCCTGAACCAGTTTATACTTGGTTTTTCCTGTAAGTTTAGTTCCATCTTTAAACCACTCCACGGAGATTGGGAGTGAGCCAGATATATTGCATGACAGTTTTATTGGGGAACCTAGAATCACCTCCATGTCAGTCAGGGGTTTGATGAAGGCAGGAGGAATTGTTTGTTCTATTTGCAAGACAAACAGCGGTTAAAAATAAATGCATATGTAACATGATTTCAAAAGGCTTTTAGTAATTTCACATATTTAATAAAACACAAACCTAGGACATTTAAAGTTACTTTACACTTGCAGGTACTGATGTAGTTGGAGACCTCAAAGAGGTAAGTTCCTCCATCATCTAACTGTGCAGCCTGAATCTTAAGGTTACTGATGTTATTGACAAAACTGAGGCTATGTTGTCTGGATGGGACCACCTCTTTGCCATCTTTACTCCATTTCACTTTCAGTTCAGCAGTGCCTATTACCTTGCACTCAAAGCTGACTGGATCTCCAGCAGTGACATTTATCATTTCAGGTTTTTCGATAATCTGGGGAGGCTCTGAAGTTCAAAAGAATATATCAATGTAATCAGCTGCAGTAAACTTTTAAAAACTCATGGAAACTTAAATACATGTCATAAATGACCAACCTTGAACCAAAAGAGTGGCAAAACACTTATCCTGCCCTGCCTCATTCATAGCCTGGCAGGTGTATCTTCCACTATGGTTAGACTGGCATATGGGAATTCTTAATGTAGCAACATTATTCTCAAATGTTCTCTCAATCGCAGCGTCTTCCAAGATCCATGTTTCATCTTTCTGCCATTGTATGGTCAGAGGAAGTGAACCCTTCACAGCACATTTAAACTCTGCTACATTTCCCAACACTGCAGTAATATTCCGGATCTTTTCTATAAATGATGGTGGTTCTGGTAGGGAGGAGTTTAAAAAATAATGTTAGTTGAATTGTTCAAAATGCCAGTAAAATTCTTAAGATTAAAAAAAAAAAAAGATCAAAGAGTCAACCTTTAATGCTTAGTGTTGTCCTGCATGAACAACTTCCAACTTCATTTGAAATAATACAAGCGTACTCGCCAACATCCAAGTCATCACATTTCTGTATGTCAAGTAACATTAGTGAATCATTTTTCTGAGAGAACACGTGTTTTGTGCTTGGCATGATCTCCTTGGAATCTTTTTGCCAGGTTATTTTAAAAGGAGCTGTGCCTCGAATTTGACACTCAAAAGAGGCACTCAAACCTTTCACGACCTCTACAGGGGTGAATGACTTTACAATAACTGGTGGCTCTGTAATATGAATAAAGAGATGCACAACATGAAATCTATGTACAACACATGCCTGTATTTCTGAATGCTCAAATTAACTATTCATCTGTAAAAAGTATGCACCAACCTTTCACTTTCAGATCCATGCTACAGCTCTCACTACCCGCCTCATTTCGGGCCTCACAGTAATACACACCACTGTCTTTAAGATCAGCACCAGTAATCTCAAGTCGTGCCAATGAGTTGACAAAACTCATTTTATGCTTGTCATCTGGACTTAAGTCGTTACCATCTTTAAACCAGTATGTGTCTATTTCCGGTGTGCCTGCAATCTCACACTCGAAAATTGCAGACTGACCAGGTTTCACTACTGAAATTTTGTCTGGCTTTCGGATGAATTTGGGGGGTTCTGCACATAAAAAAGAAAGAGATCATATGTATTCATTTTATTTATTTGAGTTTTCAATCACAAATATAAATGAGATGATGTATTAAGAATAGAGATGCATCGATACCGTATCTGGTATCAGTTCAATACGGTGCTCATTTACTTGTACTTGTAAAAATGAATCATGCTAATGCACTGTAAAACCAGATAAGATCATTTAACTAAAAAAAATGGAGGAAACTAATTACCTCAAAATGTTTTAAGTTGATAAATCAATTTCTTTAAACCACATACACTTAAATATAACAAACATTCATTTTAAATTACAAAGTTTTAGTCAAATTTGTGTTATGTTTAAGTGTATTTGGCTTAAATAAACTGATTTATCAACTTGAAAAACCATCCATCCATCCATCCACCTTCTATACCGCTTATCCTTTTCAGGGTTACAGGGAACCTGAAGCCTATCACAGGAAGCATCGGGCACCCTCGACAGGGTGCCAATCCATCGCAGGGTACACTCACATACATATTCACACACCCATTCATACACTACTGACACTTTGGACACGCCAATCAGCTACCATACATGTCATTGGACTGGGGGTGGAATGGAAACCGGAGTACCCGGAGGAAACCCCCGCAGCATGGGGAGAACATGCAAACTCCACACACACAGGGCCACAGTGGGAATCAAACCCCGACCCTGGAGGTGTGAGGCGAACGTGCTAACCACTAAACCACTGTGTGCCCCGACTTGAAAATTTTAAGGTAATTTGTTTCCTCAAATCTTTTGAGTTAAATGAAATATCTGGTTGTATAGTGTGGACAACCATCATGAAATGGTACAAGTAATGATGGCAATCAAAGTAAAGCAGACTACAAACTGTGCTCTGTAAAAATATCAAGAGGAGATATTGTAGCATCTCCCTACAATAAAATTAACCTGATCATCGAGCATAATCATTAAAAATGTTTGCAACTTGCAAAGAACATCCAGAGAAACTGTCATGCTTGAGGACTCAATGTGCAATGCACAGCAACTTGTGCTCATTTTTAATAATCAATCAACTTCATAATAGTCTGTGTGCCCAGGACAGCCATCCTTACGTGCTCTGTTAGAGATAATGTATAAAGGCCATAAACATTAGATTTATCAAGAATTCATTACAAGCAGCACATGCCAGTAACCAACATATACTGAGCTAAATAAAATGCCCCATGATGCCGCTGATTGCTAAATAAAAAGTAAGCTACTCATTTCATTATAGGTGTCTACGAGTAACAAAGAATGGTATCGATGCATCCATAGTTAAAACTGAATTGCGGTAAAAAACCTTTGACAAAGAGTGTTGCTTGGCAGGAATCTGAGCCAACGTCATTGCTTATTTCACAAATGTAGTCTCCAGAGTCCGATGGCTTAGTGAAGAACAGCTCGAGTGAGCCTGAGGTGTCATCTTTCTGAATGGCGCAGTCAACCCCAGATAAGACTTCTCTTCTATTTCTGAACCATTTGATGGTCAGTGGGGGAGTTCCAGACACAAGTACACTGAATTTCACTCTGGTTCCAGTTATGACCTGTTGTGACTCAGGTTTCTCAATGATAACAGGAGGTTCTGTTTATTTTTTTTTTAAAAAGAATAAGAATAATAATACATTAGGTTTGGTAAAAAATTAAAGATATGAGAATGTAGGCAGGTTTGTAACGCAAGATTTAGACATCAATGATGGGAAAATGCAAACCTTTAACTCTTAAGACACCAGAACACTGGGCACTGCCTGCTTTGTTTGTAGCAATGCAGGTATAATTTCCACTGTCCGAACTATCAAGACGACTGATTTCCAAAGATGCTGCGTTCTCAAAGAAAACACATTTATGTTTTTCATTCGTCTCGATCTCCTTGTTCTCCTTAAACCAAGTGATTTTTATAGGCAGAGATCCTCCAACCAGACATTCCAACTGTGCAAAGGATCCTTTAATACCTTCCAATTGTTTTAATTTTCTTGTGAATGATGGCTTAATTATTTGATCTGTTACAGTAACAAAAACATGAATGAGTACATTGTCCTGAGACATAATGTATATTTTTTTCAATAAAAGAAAAAAAAAAAAAAACACCTTTGTTAACAGACTAACCTAGTACTGTTACACAGGCTTCACAAGAGCTGCTGCCAACATCATTTGAAACCTCAAACCTATATTCGCCATCGTCATTCCTCTCTGCAGAAAGGATCTTTAATATGGAGCTTTTATCAGTGCTTTGTATTTTGTATTTTTTGCTAGATGTCAGTTCTTTTCCATTCTTTAACCATTTGGCTTTCAGGGATTTAGTGCCTGAGAACCTGCACTCCAGAGTGACAGTATCTCCTACTGTGACACTGATAGACTTGGCTTGCTCTGTAATATTTGCTGGCTCTGTAAAGTATAAGAAATATTGTTGTGCCAATGCATTACCGATGTGTTGATACTAGGTAATCAAATCTAAGTATGTGTTTACTTCAAATAATAATCAAATCAAACCTTTGACCACCAAAGCTGCTGTACAGTTCTGACTTCCAGCCTCATTCTGAGCATGACACGTGTACTTTCCAGAGTGTTTTAAATTTACATTAGAGAAATGCAGCACTGCTGTTCTATTCTCAAAAGAAATCTGGACATCCTCAGTATCTTTGACCTCATGGTCACCTTTTGTCCATGACACTGCCATAGGCAGTGAGCCTTTCAGAACACATAGCATTGTAAGCTCACTGCCTAGTAAGGCATCCATGTTCTCTAGCTTCTGCGTGAATGATGGTGGCTCTAATAAAAGAAAAATACGGCATATACTTAGAAACTGAAACTGTAAGTCTACATATGTTGCTAATGAAAATGTTCGCTGTGGTTTCAAATAGTGTCAAAGTCATAATAACCTTTCAATATAATTTCACAATCACACGATGTCTGTCCCACTTCATTTGCTACTGTGCATTTATATTTGCCAGCATCTCCAGGTTCAAACTTGAGAATCTCAATAGTAACTGCATCATTCTTTATGCCAATGATATGCCGGCGGTCATTTCTGATCTGCTTTGAATCTTTGAAGCACGAAACCTCAAACGGGGGTGTTCCTGAGACAGATCCCTCAAGCACAACATCCGAGCCTTGGACAACTTCTCTGGATTCAAATAACTTAACGAATGCAGGAGGTTCTGTGGTAAAAGAATACAATATAAGCCAAAACTATAGCTGATAAATAGCGAGTAAAATATTTAAGATGATCATCTTTTACATACCTTTGACGGTAACCAAGCAACTGCATTTGTCACTGCCAGCATCGCTAGATGCTACACAAATATAATCTCCGCTCTCTTCTAAACTACAATTGGATATCTCCAGTGTAGCAACTGAGTCAGTGAAGGTCATTTGATATTGACTACTTGGGCTGATTTCTGTATTATTTTTATACCACGTAATAGCAATTTCAGGACTGCCAGTTACTTTACACTCCAAAACCACAACACTGCCATTCACTGCTAATTTACTTGAATCAAGTTTCATCACAAACTTTGGAGGCTCTAAAAAAAAGGGAAGAACATCATATTTATGATAATCATGCATAAGGGTGGTAAAACAATAACGGTACATGACACTACTAAAAAACATAAAGAAGCAAATAAGATAAGAAGAGGCACCTTTCACAAATAAGACTGCGGTGCATGAAACCCTTCCTGCATCATTGGCAACTTGGCAAGTATATGTGGCAGAATGTGATGGCTTTACAGAGTGCAGTGCCAAAGTACTTGAAGAGGAATCTTTCTTGATGAAACAAGTACCTCCAGTTAATATCTCGTTCTCTTCCTTGAGCCACTTAATAGTTAAAGTTGGTGTTCCAGTAAATGCAGCTTTCAAAACAACATTAGACCCTGGTATAGTATCTTGAGATTCAGGTTCCAATGTGAAGACTGGAGGCTCTGTTTTCAGTTGCCAGGAAAAACATCACAGGTAAACCACTACATTCATATATAGGCATGGTATATGTATTGAAAACCACTAGAGCAATGTTTCTAACCTTTAACAGATACTGTTCCACTGGTCTCACTTTGCCCTGCTGCATTAGATGCATGGCACATGAAAACCCCAGCATCAGCAGGCTCTAACTGGGATATTTTTAATAAAGCAGTGCTTTCTTTTATTTCAGTTTGGTACTTTATTCCAGTTGTGATCTCCTTTCCATCTTTGAACCAAGATATTGTCATGGGCTGCGACCCTGACACCTTACATTCCATCTGGATATGTCCTCCAAGGTTACCATCAACCTTTTTAAGACTTTTTGTGAAGGTTGGGGGTATAATTTTACCTGTTCAAAAAATGTTTTCACAATTAAAAATTAAAAATGCACACAGTACATTAGTTTGAAAAAGAAAAAGGAAAACTAACCAAGAACCGTGACCAAGCAAGAGCAGTGGTCTTTTCCAACCCGATTGGAAACTTCCAATGTGTATTCACAGCTATCGCCCCTCTCTGCCGAGAGGATTTTCAAGCATGCTACATTGTCTTTAAAAGAGATTTTGTATTTTCGGCCTCCTGTCACTTCCTTGCCATCACGAAGCCATTTAACTTTGAGATCTGGACTTCCAGACACGGTGCATTCCAAAGATGCAGAGTCTCCTGCTGTTACACTGATGGATGGCGCTTTATCAACTATTCTAGCAGGTTCTGAGATATTTAGAATAAGAACAGAATTAATATTTTCAATCTTCTAATTGTTGCCTGTTGTTGATAAGTGTATGCTAATATAACACTTTTGCTTGTTTGTTTTTTCTAACCTTGAACTGATAACGTGGCTTCACATTTTTGCTGGCCAGCCTCGTTTTCAGCTTGGCATATGTACTTTCCATCATGGGTCATGGCTATCTTTGCAATTGCCAAACTGGCAATGTTGTTTTCAAAAGTCATTGTAATATTAGGATCATCATGTCTGAGTAGCTCAGAATCCTTTAGCCATGTAACAGTTATAGGGGCTGAGCCTTTAAGAGTACCCAACAGTTTCACAGGACTGCCCAAAACTGCAGTTGTGCTTTCAATCTTCTTTACAAAATATGGAGGGTCTGTATAAAAGAAGAACATTTTACACTCATTCTGTTACACAGAAAATGTATGAGATAAGAAATAGAATACTTACAGTACATACTAATAGTATATACTATTTTTTTTAAAAGATCATTTACAAACCTTTCAGTCTGGCAACTGACTTAGAAGTTATTTTACCAACATCATTTGAAACAACACATTGGTAGTCCCCAACATCTGAACTGTCAAATGATTGTATTTCCAAATATGAAATGGTGTCCTTTGTAACAATGTTGTGCTTTTTATCATTGGTCACTGGTTTCCTATCCTTAAACCAAGTGACATCAAATGGCGGAGTACCAGTAACTTCACAGTGGAATTTTGCAGCATGCCCCTTGACAACTTCAATCATTTCTAACTCCTTTTTGAAAGCAGGGGGTTCTAAGAGTAATAAGATACAATTGTAATAAAAATGCTTTAAACAATGAATAATTAAGTGTTTGCATTCTGAATCAAATGCAATTCCTATTATCACAAACCTTTAACAGTTAAGTTGGTGCTACAGCTTTCACAGCCAGCCTCGTTCATTACTTCACAGGTGTAATTTCCACTGTCAGACACTGTAAGATCAATAATCTCAAGCGTAGCTTGACCATCCTTGAACACGATTTTGAGTCTTTCACTGGAACTGAGTTGTTTGTCATTTAAAAACCAACTGATGTGGAGCTCAGGAGATCCTTTAACAGTGCACAGTAAGCGTGCTGAAATTCCTTGTTTCCACAGGATCTTAGGCTCCAGTTTCTTAACAAATACCGGAGGTTCTGAGAAAATTCGATTCAGATTAAATCAGCTCTACACTGCAAGAGAGCTCACAGAGTTCAAGAACACACATGCAGAAGAAGATAAAGAAGAACAGTGGTGAAGAGAAACATTTTGCATCATCCAGAGATGAGAAACGCTGGTTTAGTTTTCTTTTCTTGGTCAAAGCAAAGCAAATTAAGTGCATACAATAACTTACCTTTCACTGTAACCACAGATGAGCAGCTGCTGCTTCCAGCATCATTTGCAGCAGTACAGACATAAGTGCCTGTATCTTTAATCTTGGTCTTTGGGATTTCAAGGCTGACCACTTTCTCATCAAAAGTCATTTTGCTATCCATAGTGTTATGGAGTTTCTTGCCATCCCTTGTCCAAGTGATGCTCACTCCTGTATCTTCATTTACCTGACACTCAAGCCGCAGTGGGTTACCCACACCTACAGAAGTTGATTCAAAGGTCTTGACAAAACTGGGTTTGTCTATAACTCGCATTTCAGTGCAGCATGTAGCCATGCCAACACTGTTTGAAGCTTTGCAAAGGTAAGTTCCCTGATCACTTTGCTCAAGCTTTGTGATCTCAAGACAATGCTTGTTCTTCTCAAAAGACACTTTATAGTGCTCATCGGGCAAAATATCAATGTTGTCCTTGTACCATACAACATTCATTGGTGCAGAACCAGTGATAACATACTGAAATTTTGCTTGTTTGCCCACAAATAATGTCATTGGTTCAGGCTTTGAAACAAATTCTGGAGGGAAAACCTCTATAAAAAACAAAGTTGAGAAAAAGAAAAAAAGAAAAAAGAAAGAAAAATAATTGATTTGTACAAAATTAAACATAATATTAAACTTCATTTTCAAACAGAGATTTCACAGTTACATATTTCAATAATACCCATGCCAAAAAATACAGAAAGGTAAAGGTCTCTTACCTGTCACAGTCAGGTTAGCAGAGCAACTGTCACTACCATGTTGGTTCAAAGCTTTGCAGATGTACTCTCCACTATCAGCTTCCGTTGGACTCAGAAGCTCCAGAGATGATGTGGTAGAGTGACTGATGATCCTGTACTTGTCACTCTGTCTGATCTCAGAACCAGACTTGAACCACTTGAAGGTCACATTTGGAGCATCTTCAATCTCACATTCAAATTTGGCAAGGCTGCCAAGAATTGTCTCCAGTGCATGGATTTTATGCCTGAAAACAGGTGGCACTGAATTGTGCACAGGGAGGGGGAAAAAAGCCAATTAGTAGAATGAATGAAATGTATACTAAATCTTGAAATGAAGATGTAAGCATATGCTCTGCATTTGAAATGAACTTAGTTCTGCAGATGTTTTCTACCCCATCTCCTTCTACACCAAAACGTAAGCCAACAGAACTTAATTCATTTCAAAGACAATTAAAAATTCCATGAATGATGAGATGTAAAAATCCAGGCGTGACTGTGGAAGGAACTTTGTGAACAGGTTATGGGAAATAACTGATCAATGAAGAAGAAAACCAAGACTTTATGTCCTGGAGAGCATGCAAAGAAAAGTGCGCAGTGAAGAATGGACCATGGAGGAGATACTGTGCATATTTCCTGGGTGTTCAAGTCCAAATAAGACCCCACCATGGAAAGGTGATAAGCATGGGATGATTTTGAAAGGGTTCCAATTGTTAAGAAGTGATGAAGGCTAGAAGGTGAAGTCATGCGCACATGTTTGTGAATAATATGACCAGATCAGACATGTGAAGTGTGGGTTTGTAAAGAGGAAATATCAAGGCGATGTCCTCACATCGAATACTGTGCTCTGTTCTATTAGTTGAGCATATTAATATATCTTTAAGGGTAATCTGAAGAACTCAAAATGAATGGTTAGTCATGGGTGATATGACATGGCAAAATAATCCCCATAATCCAACCTCTTGTGACTACTGTGAGCCTTGATGATGTCCTTGTTGTGCCAGCTTCACTCACAGCCTCACACGTGAACTCGCCTTCATGTTTTTTCTTGATAACCTTGTCTATTACTAGTGTATAGGTGTCCCTGTTTTTTGAACACTTGAACTCTTGGCCAGTCTTGATTTGTTTTCCATTAAAAAGCCAATTCACCTTTGAAGCATGTCTTATAGTTATGGAAAAGGTTGCTTGAGAATGTTCATCAAGCGTAATGTCCTCTAAAGTACTTTCAAAAAATGAGTAATCATCCCTAACCGTTTCTTCTTGTGATTTGAGTGCCTCATCCGTTAGATATTTCTGCATTCCTTCTCTCTTAATGAGAACATCAGGTTGTTCAACTGGTACTTGCCCAAAAGACACACTAGTTGTGATATCTCCTGCACCTACATCTCTCGTTTGGCTTTTTACTGTCACTGATCTGATTTCCTCTTTTTCAATATGAACAGATTGCTTCAATTCCACATTTGACTTGGTGGACAGCTGCATCATTGTACTCCTAGAGTCTTCGCCAACAGTTTCTCTTTGAAAACTAACGGACTGGAAAGTGGCTGTGGCTTCAGTTTTCAGAGCAGCAGATTGAGTTTTAGGTGGAAGAAATGCTTCCACATTTTCAGTTAACCGCACAGTCTCTACCATGGGTGAGAGCCTTTCTTTGGAGGTAGCCCTGCTAACTTGTAATCTCTGAGGCCTGTCGATTTGCATTGTTCCTGGCTGCTCAGACGTAAGAACCTGATGCTCACGAAACAGAATGGAATAAAATGCAGCCTGAAGTTCACTCTTGAGATCGGCAGTCTGAGGATACTTTCCCTCAAAAGCAATTGTAATCTCAATGGGAGCATCTGCAGTTGTAATAAGATATGTGAATATAAAATACTTGAGCTCCTTCTGCACTTTCACTTCCTGCACTTCAACAACTTCTAAACGCTCAACCACATCTGCTAGGACTAATGGCTGATCTCTAGCTACAGCAGATGCAAGCATGTTTTTCAACTGGTGCTTGATGCCTAAGCCATGTGCTTTTGGTGCTGAGATAACAAAAGTGAGTTCCTTTGGAAGAACCTGGCTTTCTCTGGACTCTGACACCAGTAGAGCACCCATCTGCTGCTGACTAGTCACTGCAGTGGTAGTTTCTGATTTTGTAATATGCTGAGACACTTCACCTCTTATAACATGCTTCTCTTCCATTAATATTGACTGTCTAATGGACTGCCCCTCTTGAATCTGAACAGCAAAGTCTTGTTCTGCAGCCTCAAGAGAAATAGTACTTTCAGTAGAGATTGCCTTCTCCTCAACATGAACAAATTCTGATAATATGTTAGGCTCCGACTTAGCCGAGCATGTGTATTGCTCAACTGCACCTAACTTCTCTGTATGTCCTTCCTCCAGATCTTGTCTGTCTGATACAGACATGGCATGTAAAACATTCCAGTGATCCTCTTTTTGCACTAATGCACGCTGTTGCTTAATGTCACTGGCAAATTGTTTTTCTTTTGGTAGTTGCATTGGTTCTGTGAACACTTGCAAAATGTTTTGAGGTTTTGGTTCTTTCCTGATTTCAGATTGAAATCCTGCCACAGATACATTAAGAGCACTGGAATAGTCGGCTGTTAGCTCCCTTTTCTCCTCTGTAGTAACTGCATGTTTGCGGGCCTTTTCCTGTCTAAGAACTGCCATCTGCTGGTCTGGCTGCTCTGCTGAGAGAATCCCCTCTTTCAATAGCATGCTGTCTGGCTGATTTGTCTGGAGATGCAATGGGGCAGGAACCTCTTTATTAGAGGCTATGGAAATGACTGTCTCTTGAACAGATAAGGGAGTTGACTCTTCACATACAACAGTCTCCTGCTCATCTGTTGAAACTGTGTGCATAAGAGTAGGAGATTTTCTCACTTCTGCTTGCTCAGGACTTGGCTTCTCACTACTGAATCTACCCTCAGAGGGAAGAACTGCCTGATCAGTAAATATCTGTAAATTAACTACCTGTTCCTCTTCACTCTGTGCCTGAACTGAAACAGCACTGTCTAAACCTGGAATTATACTTGTTTTATCAGCTTTGAGTTCATTTGTTTCCTCAGCAACAAGAGCTGACCTTAATACACTATCCTTAGTCAGAGATGCAACCTCTTCATCTGGCCGCTGCATAGACAATTTATCCTCTTTGGATAGCATTTGCTTGGTGTCGCTTACTGAAAGAATGACTGGTTTTGAGGATTCTTTCTTCACTGATGACTGAATGGCTGAGTCTAAAACAGAGATATCTGCTGCATGTCCTTCAGTAAGTTGTTGTTTTTCTGTTGAAACAGCTGAATACAATATTTTAATACCCTCTTTAACTTGGTAGCTCTTTTCTGCCTCTGTCTGTGGTATAAGCTGTGATTGCTCTTTAACAATTGCGAGGGTTGTTTCTACCTGATGACTTAACATTTGGTGTTTGGGTTCAGGAGTAGCTTTTAGCTGCTTTTCGTCTTGCCTATCTAGAGGCTCTGCTTTAACTATTGTTAAAGGAGTCACATGCTCTGTTATAGCAGACATACACTTTGAAGGCTGCTCCACTGCAATTTCAAGCTCGGTAACTTCAGGACTTTTAATACGGTCAAAATGCTGCCCTGTGAAACCTTGGTTTTCTTGAACAGCAGAGGTCACTGCAGCCATGTGAAGCTGTTTCAGATTCGTTACCACAGCTAATTGTGTCTGGGTGGGAGTTGTAGTTACTCTTTCCTGCGTCTTGTGAGCCTGCAGAACTGCCGCTGAAACATCTATCTCACAGAAAGTACCTACTTGCTCAGTGGCTATAGTGAGCTTATCTTCAGTGCCAATGGTATAAATCATCTGGTGTCCTTCCTGAACTTGGGTTCTGGCTTGAATAGGAAGACTTACACTGTACAATCGAGATTCAGTTGCTTCTTCAGTTGTGGACACTTTATAAGCCTTTTGTTCCTTAACTAGCTGCTGTTGATGAGATGCCGAGAAACATTTGTGAAATACAACCAATTCAGCACTGCAAGTTGCCTCACCGAAACAATTGGAAGCCCTGCAATTGTAGAGACCACTATCCTTCTGCTGCGCATCAATCATAATAAGAAAACCAGTGCCATCAGGGTCTGTGACTACACAACAATTCGGGCTAGGTTTGATTTGATAACTACCCTTAAACCACTGAACCTCTGGATGAGGCGTCCCTGTCACTTTGTACTGAAATTTCGCCTCATATCCCTCAGCACACTGCACTGACTGGATTTGTGTGGTAAAACGCGGTGGCTCTCCAGGAATTTTAAACATTTGCTCAACCCACTTCTCTGCCAGAGATAAATCACTAACTTCTACTTTCAAAGTTGTTGTGCAGGTAGTCTGGCCAAATCGGTTACTGGCAATGCAAGAATACTCGCCCTCGAATTCTTTTTTAACCTCGTTGATAATTAGACTGTATTCATTTCTTTCCTCCACAAACTTGTACACAGATGAAGAAGTAATGGATTTTCCATTGTGAAACCACTGAATTTTAGGTTTTGGCAAACCAGATACAGTGACAGTAAACCTAGCTGAACTGCCAACTGTGACTACGGATGGTGTTAACTTGGTTACAAAATCAGGTATTTTCTTTTCCAAAGAACTGGAGTAATGCCTTTGTTCTGGCCTGAGTTCAAGTGTTTTAGCTTTTTCAGGTAATTGTAGAGAAGTGTTGAAGGTTTCTTCTTCTTCTTCTTCTTCCTCAGTCTTCCAAGTCAAACTAGAATACTCTGTATAAAAATAACGGAGGCAAAGATTCAACAAAATATCCACACATTAAAACCTTAAGTATTTCATGGGAAAGAGTGGACATAAATCCACATTAAACGAAAATGTTAAAAGAAATGTCACAATTTTTTTTTCCTTGTTGTTGTTTTGGCATAACTTTATTTTTTTTAATATATATGTACACACCTACAATACACACACATACAAACACACAGATATATAATCAACAGAACAATAACTTTATATTTCATTAATTTACACTTCAGATTGCTTTGTTCCTGAATTGCATTCTTCACCCTTCTGAGTAATGTACATTTGCACCTAAATGTATTATTTTTTCCCACTGACACTACACCTAGAAATATATATATTTTTTTTATTATTTACAATTGCCTGAATGTGCCTGTAATATTTATAAAAGGTCAACCTATACAACACAATTAAATATACATTAAAATGTGTTTTTGCATGATAAATGTGGCACTTTTAAATCAAAATTAACCTTGCACATTTTTCTAGGATATAGAGTAATAAATATTAAATAAGTTTATATATTATTCACATTTTAATTTTGTAACAATCTGCAAACATATTCATAATAAAATAAAGAAAAAAAAGAGAAGAGTAAATGAATGAAATCATGCAATTCAGTACATTAGGACTAAATCTTATTTCTTTTTATCTAATATTGAGTTGTATACATGCAATACAATGTAATATTTGATCTGCTTTCTTGAAATAAATTGGATTCAATGTAAGGACACATTCAGCATCTCCCTCTCTTTTAATAGTCCATGAGCAATATTATACTACATTTGCAGTATTTTGCATGATTTTGAAACGAAATATTTGCACCTAGAGCTCAGATAAATAAAAGGTGTTTAATTAAGAGACAAGGTCTGCAGCTACAGAATAAGCATAAATGCATATTGTGAAAAATATGCTATTTGAATTGGCATTACAATAATGTAATGTTTCCATTATAAAAAAAAACTCAAGAGAAGCAAATAACTTAAATAACCTTGAGCAAGGCCATTGTTTCAGTGCTGCCTGCTGTATTTAGGATAATGCATTTGAATTCACCTGCATCAGTTTGAACTGCATTTGTGATAAGTAAATTGAAGTGCCCTGATGCTTTCTCCTGAATGATATATCTGGGGCTTGTCACTGGGGCACCGTCTTTGAACCACTCTGCTTTAGGTTTTGGTTTTCCACTCACTAAACACTGAAGCATCACAGGTGTTCCTACTGCTACAGTGACATTTTGAAGTGGAATTATACATCTCGGGGGTGTTTCTGTAACTTGGAAATGAAAGCTACACATTTTGGTCGATTTGCCTTTGAATTCGATTTTGTCTTCTTTCGAGGGCTCAGCAAAGACATCAAAATTGATGCTAACATATTTCTCTCCTTGCTCACTGACTTCATTATCTGTCATAGCTACTAGTCGTACAGCTTTCTGAGACTCGTCAGCTTCCTGAGGAAACTCAAACTCGAGCTCGATCTCGGATGGTTGTTCACCATCAAATGACGAATTTCCAACAACTAAGTCAAACTTCTGGGGCTGAACAATGGCACTGCCTAGAGACACAGCAGTGAGTTCTCTTCCCCTAGCCTTCCTTGAAGAGGCTTGTGGGTTTAAAACCATAAGCGATGCCCTACAAAGTGTCTCGCCCACAACATTAATAGCTCGACATGTGTAAATGCCACTGTCCTGAGTGTTGACTTTTAGGATATTGAGGAAGTGATTGTCTCCATCAGAGCTATGAATGTACTTTTTCTTATCATGAGGGATCTTCATATTTCCTTTGAACCATGACACTATAGGAGTAGGGATTCCCATCAAAGAGCATTCAAACATTACAGTTGTATTTTCAGGTGTCTCTATGTCACATATCGGGTTGATAAAACGTGGTGGCATCT
>JAOUWY010000075.1:4071948-4091950 GCA_025728095.1 Prietella phreatophila
AGAGCATTCAAACATTACAGTTGTATTTTCAGGTGTCTCTATGTCACATATCGGGTTGATAAAACGTGGTGGCATCTCTGTGACCTCAAATGCTATTTTGTAGTCTTCATTGTCTTGACCTATAAAGTTCACGGCACCCTCGTCATATGTACTTGGCAGAACATCAAGAGATATTATCATACTTTTGTTGTCGGATGTGTATTCTGGTATAGTGACAATTTTTACCCGTTTCTCAAACTCTTTCACCTCATTCTCATCCAATTCAACCTCTAATAAAATCTCTTGTGGGGAGGGAGACCTTGATGGATCCTCATCTTCTTCAACATCAAATTCAATTACATGCTGATGGGTAACAGCAGGGGGTGCTAGCATTATCCTTGTCTCTTGAGATCTCACAACAACCAGAGCGACACTTTTTGCTTCACCAACATAATTAATCGCCTCACAGATATATTCGCCTTGATCAGTTCTTGCGATGTTATGAATTTCCAATGATATATTATCACCATCTCTTTCAATTCTAGTTCTGTCATCTGGGACAAGCCTAGTTTTGTTTCGAAACCATTTTACCTCTGGAGATGGTAGTCCAAATACTTCTGCACAAAATCGTAATGCATCACCTTCGAAAACTCTTTTTTTGGTAAGAGGTTTAAGAAATGCTGGTGGAATTCCTTGTACCTTCTCTTGAAGGCTGCCGAAGTCTAACAAATCACGACCCTCTGGAAGAATCATGTTCTCATCAATAGTAAATACTAGGGGTGTTGTTTCAATGACCTCATCATCTGGGGACCTAAGAAACTTAGCCGGAGAGTACAGTCCTTCACTGGAGCTACTAGGTGGTCTTTTATGTTCTACTGGAGAAAATGGATACTCAGGGGGTGTCATGGCACCACTAGGAGTCTCAGTGGAAGTGTGGAAAGATTCAGGTGATTTTGGAAATTGAGAAATTTCGGTGGATGTTGCGGGTGTGTAGAAACGCTCGATTTCTGCTATTTCCTCACTAAATGTGCTTCCTACTTCAATGGACATCTCTGACTCTGGTGACAAGGGTCTTCCCCAGTCAGATGGTGGGTTATAAAAGTCATAAACAGCATTAAAGGTCACTTCTTCCTCTTCAAGCCTAATACCAGCAGTGCCAGGATTCACAGCTTTTTGTTGCTGCTGTAGACTTTCGGTTGCAAAGTCTTGAACAGATCCTTTTTTGCCAGCCTCTGATTCCTGTTTTACCCTAACTGATTTTGCTATTTCTGGTGCATTTATCAGAGTGCCAGCACCTCCCTGTGTGGCAAAATGGCTTGTTTCAATGTTGGACAGTTTATAGTAATTTTCACCCTGACTAATTGTGTCAGTTTTTGACTGTACAGGCAGCTCACCTTCATTTGGCTTGATTAAGACAGGGATTTCTTGAGTAGAAAAAGCTCTGCTATCTCTCTCAAAATGACTACCGCCTGGTCTAATAAAGGCCCCTATTGTTTCCTTTTTAGTGACATTCTCTCCTTGACTGATTTTTATTTCAGGACTGCCAAGACTATCTGTGACATTTCTCATTTTCTCAGATAATATTGCCTGGGGTCTGATTAAAGTAGGAGAGTGCTGGACCTCAGTGACGTGTGCAAGGGAGACAAAATGATGCAAATGACCAGAAGCTGGCTTGCCCTCGATAGATATGTCTGCGACGGATGGTGCTATACTTTTTGAAATAAATGTTTCTGTTAAATCTGGAGTACTTCTTAACGGGGATGTCTTGCATGTAGCTAATGAAGAAAGCATATTTCCGGGCATAATTGAGGATGTTACTCCTTCTCCATGCTGTTGGACCTGAAGTGCAAACTCTGGAATGTCCTCCACAGGGTAATATGGCTCTACACCCGATTCTAGTGTGTTATCATCCGGCTCTACTATGAGAGATTTTGGTGTCTCAAATGCTTGTTTTAATTTTGACAGGCTTACTTCTGCCCCTGATGACTGCAAACCGCAGCCAGTTATAACAGGTCCACCTAACTGAGGAGCTTGTTTAACCTTTGCTGCACCTTTCTGCAGTACAGAAGGTGCATCAGTAATTGGAATAAAAGGGTTTATGGGAGATTGTGTATTTTCTTCAGTTCTCACAGGTTTACAAACCTCATAAGCACTTTCCTCATCTTTAGCAGGCAGTTCTTTGGATGCTATGGAAGTGCCTATTAATGTTTTAGGCCTAACTGTGGGAGTAATGTTACTTGAGAATCCAACACATCTTGTATGCTCTGTCATTTCCAATCTTGAAGGAGATCCAATGTTGCCCATTGTTGTGGAGTAAAAAAGCACATCAGCTACACTTTGTACTTGACCAAACTTGTTAGTGGCAGTACATCTATATGTTCCTGCATCAAGATATGTAAAATTATGGATGTAAAGCCTATAAATTTTGTCATGCTCATCAAACTTGTATTTGCCTGTGCTGGGGTCAAGAGAAAGGTCATCACGCAACCATGTGACATGAGGTGCTGGTTCAGCAGATATTATGCATTCAAGCATGGCAGACTGGCCCTCAGAACAGCTAATGTTCTCTAGCTGTTTAAATATCTGAGGTGCTTCACCAACATCATCAAAAGAAAATGTGAACTTGTGCTTCATAGTTTGAGAAGTGATATCATCTGGTAAACCCTCAATGGTCTTGGCAATGGGCTCAAAAATGTCCTCACTTGTATCTAGCACTGGTGTTGGGGCGGTTATCCTGATTTCTACTGGAGAAGAGTGAGTATGTGAATCAGAGAGGCAAGGAACATAGATGACTGGGTGAGGTACTTGCAAAGAGAATTTTTTGTCTAAACCAAGGTTCATAAATGATTCAAGCTCTTCATTTATTTTTTGTTCTTCAGCCAAAACTAATTCTTCTGTCACCTTCACTTCTCGAGGACTTTCAGGCCAGACCTTGTGTTCATCATCAGTTACTTCTAGCATGCAAGAGATACTGGCTTCTCCATGTTTGTTTGAAATATGACATGTAAATGTGCCTTGATGGTCTTTTGTTGGATAGTAAATCGTCAGTGTTGATGAATTTTCTCTTGTTCGAACATCAAAGTCTGGATCTCTTATTATGGGCTGTCCATCTTTAAGCCAACAAACCACTGGCTTTGGGTCTCCCTGAAACTGACATTGTAGATCGGTCATTTCTCCTCTTCTTACTTTCATATTTGGCAGTAAAGTTGTAAGAAAGGCTGGTGCACCAGATTTCACTGTTTCATCTAGAATAGTGGTAGGTTCTTGCTGTGAAAGCAACTTTTGACTCTCCGTCATGCTACAGACCTCCATATCTTTTGCAGCACCTTGATAACCTGAAACTTTTTCATACATTTTCTGGCTTTCAGTCCACTTCTCAGTGTTATCCTGAGGCAAGTTTTTATGATAAAAATGAGTGCTGGTTTTGTCCACATTGGAGAAAGCCTTTGACATCATTCCACAATGTGCAGGATGCACATGCACATTAGTGGATTCTAAACCATCATCAGTTTTCGGAGTCAAAGGTTGAAGATGCTCAGTGATCGTCCAGTTAGATTCTAACTCAACATTTTCTTCCTGCTCCTGCTCAGTTAGAATGTCTTGCTGCCATTTTTTAATGCGTGTAGCTAGAGCCTCCTCTTCACTGACAAGGTAAGCACTTTCAGTTTGTAACTTTTCACTATCCTCATGAGAAATATTCTGAAATTGCATTTGCATTTTAGAAGTGTTCAGCCCATAGTCTTCAGGGGAATATAGAATATAGTCAGTATAGGACGTTTCCTTTGTTTTTCTTTTTGACAATGATTGACTGCTTTTGGATGGCTCAACATCTTTGTTTGCAGCAGTGTCCTCAGCATTCCCCACAAAAGTCACATAATCAGACTCCAAGGGACCTGCATGCTCTTGTTCACTCAAAACATCATGTTGCCATTTCATTATCCTTTGAGTCAAAGCATCCTCCTCACTAACATAGCACTCACTCTTACCTTTTAACTCATTAATGCTCTCACGCAATAAATGTGACTCTCTTCGTGGCCCATGTTCTTGTATGTACTTTTCTTTTGCTGATCTTGAAACTTGTATGAATGAAGAATCTCTCTGAGGAACAACTGCAGGGCCTTTTTTGTATTTTTCACTGTCAGATCTGTGAAAATGAGATGCTTTTTCTGTGTCTGCATGAGCCTGGTTCCATTTCCTTACCGGTTGAACTATGGTCTCCTCTCCACTCACTATGAGGTCACTCTTATTTTTAAATTTCATTTGGTCTTGCATCAAAAATAGCGCACTGCGTGTTTCATGCTCACTTGAAGGCTTTTCTTTGGCTGAAGGCCCTAAAAATGGCGAAACTTTCTCAGTTAAAGGTTCTGTCCTCTGAATTTCATATTCAGATGCAACAACAAGAGGTGTTTTGTCTTTAGACCATGGTCGTGTAACACCCTCCACCTCACCATGGCACCATTTCATTACTTCTTGGGATAAAGTCTCTCCTTCACCCATCGAGACCACCCTTCCACTTTTTATCTCAGACATGTCCGCTTGTGATGAATATCTTTCACTTTGTGTCGCTTTCTCAGGTCTGAGCTTTTCATTGACTGAGGATGTTACAGTGTTTGTGAATGAAGAATCTGATATCAACTCATTTGGACTGTGATGCTCATCTGGGAATTGTTCTTTGGCCAGAGATCTTGAAGTGTTTGTGAATGACAAATCCCTTTGTGATACAGGTTGTTTTCGATTGATTTTCTCATCAGGTTTATGCAAATTAGTGTTTGCTTTAGACCACTCAGATGTACCAACCTCTGCATAGCCCTGTTGCCAGCCCACTGGTTGGGCCAAAATCACGTCCTCACTTTCAATACACTCACCTGCTTTCTGTTGTGCTTCACATTCAATTAGATCCTTAACTTTGGTAGAAGCCACAGTCAATGAAGAGACTTTTTGAGTTACTGCTAGTGGTTTGTTTTTATCTTCAAATGTATGTACACTGGAGCCTTTTGCTTGAGACCTTTCCAATTCAGCTGTTACTGTTTCATCTGACTGTACACCTTCTTGCCATTTTCGAATGCGCTCAACCAAGAACTGCTCTTCAGTCTCTAAGCATTCACTTTCCAGGTTTTTCTCAAGTACATTCTCTATAGACATTGCTCTTGGTTGTAACTGCTGGATAGGAACAAATTTACTGTCCTTTTGTGGAACACTACCGCTAAGAAATGTTTCTTTCACTGACGTCATGGATTTGCTACTGGATGGCGCCTTAAATGTAGATTCCTCATATAATGTTTTTATCTGTTTAGGAATGTTTTGAGAAGCTTCACCTGCCTCAAGCCATTGCAGCACATATGGTTCTTTTGCCTTGGTTTCTTCTTCCCATTGTCCAAGAACACTGTCTTCACCACCCGAAATGTTATATTCTACCTCCTTTGTTGTCTCTTCTTTTGCATTAGCTGTCTCATCCAATTTTATTTCAGATATGTCAGTCATGTTAGGTTCCTTTGTCCTGATGTCCACTAGAGGGAGCTCACCTCTCATCATTTGAATCGTCCTAGACCTGGACTGCGGTTCAAAGGAGTGTTTTGACCTTGATTGTGTGGGTTCTACTGACTGTATCCCAAGACCAGTGATTCTCTCCAACCTACCTTGAAAATCTGCTGAACGTCTACTCAATGCACCCTCAACCTGTTCACTTTGACGAGCATGCTGGGAGTCTGTGAATGTAGATGGCTTTACCCTGTGCCTTTCTGCAAAATCGGTGTAACTGGTCTCACTTGTGACTGATTCCAAGTCAAACTCAGTTGAGGACATTGTTGATACTGAAAGCCTCGTTTTCTTTTTGACAGCTTTTTGTAAAAGATTAAGCTTTGCTCTAACCTCTCCATGAAGACTGTCTGTGTCACTGAATCTATCACTGTACCGATCACTGCATCTGTCACTGAATTTATCACTAAATCTGTCGCTGTACCTGTCACGACCAGTAAATCTGTCACAGTAAATATCACTGTACCTATCACTAAACCACTCACGTTTTTCAAACATAGGGGGTGGAGAACGAGCACGTTCTGAAGCAGTTTCAAGCTTGCTGTCTTTTTCTGGGGCTCTTGATGGAGATGAAGTCCTAAAATACATTGTGCGGAATAAAGAACTCTTATGTCTGTGATGCCCCCTTGATTGTTCTTTAGCTGTTTTATCAAATGGTGAGCCAACACATCTTAGATCCACTCGAAACTTTCTTTCTTTTGTTTGGTCAACAAGAGAATCTAAGCTTGAACAGGACCGGTCTGAACGTCTTGAAAGACTGAAACTATTTGCCTCTTGCTCCTCCCTTAAAGACACGAGCAGTGATGCTGTGGACTCTGCAGATCCCTCTGTGTTAAAGGCCATTACTTTGTAGCTCCCTGCATCTTTATCTTTAATGTTATTGATGGTTAAGATTGTTAAATGCACATGCATTTTACTCGCTGATTGTATTTTACGATGGCGCTCCTTTTGAATTTGCTTGTTATTGTGAAACCACAATATTGTGGGAGGTGGCCTAGCAACTAGTTTGCACCTAAAAGTCGTCATCTCCCCCTCCAAAACAGTTCGATATTTTAGCTTTTTAATGATAGAGGGCTTAATATTTTCAGTCCCATGCTCTGTTTTTAAACCAACATCTAAAACTTCTTCAGGATCTGATACAGCCCCATGTGGCTGTCTTTCTTTTTCGGAGCATTCGGTTCCTTCATTATATATCAATTCTGTAAGAGAAGGGAGACAAATTTCAGCAGAAATACCCAGCTTGCTAAAATAACTGAAATGTATTTTAAAAGTGATATAAAATTAATGGAAATATTAAAAACACATGCATCAAGAACACAAAGCCAAAAAAAAATAAAAGACATAAAAAACAAATTCACTCACCATATTTGTTCGAATAAACGCAAGACTCGATTCTTTATTAAAGATTCTGACTCGAAAATGGCCTGGTGTTTTGTTCCTTCTTCTGTGTCCTTCTTCAAGGCATAAATTTCTTTTCAAAGCATTAAAATATCCAAATATAACTGATTTTCTTAAATAAGCTTATTTCATAAATGGGACCTGTATATATCCTAAAATATTCCTCACCTGACTTGCAGAAAGATGAATAAACGCCCTTTCTAATCCTTAGAATGACGAGAAAAATAGTTCTCTTTTATATAAAAAGATAATACATTGTTAAGGCAGGTCTATATTTGTATTAGAAGGCGTTTATTCGAACTAATATAGTTTAGAGGTATAACCATGTTATTTAAGAAGCAAACAACATTAATCACATACCGCTATCTGCAAGCCAGTCTAAGAAATATTTGAGTTGAAAGTTCCAGATGCAGGAAACATAAGAAGCTATTAAAAGATGTGGCTACTTCCATATCTTTTAAAAGAATTTTTTTCCTGTCGTCTGGCATACTTAGAAGAAACATACCCTGCAAATCCTTTTTTTTTTCTTCATGCTGTTTGAGTCATAAACAGATGCAAAACCCTACATTTCCCAAAATGCTGTACAGCAAGCATTTTATCAGTCAAACTGCTCGCTATTTTAAAAAAATCACGAGGTCAAACATGGAGATCAGAAAAATAAGATATGAAAGTGTTCTCATCAAAAGGATCCATGCAGTTTACAGTCATCACCAAATAGTATATGTTGAATATCTTCCATTCAACACTGTATTCTACCGAAAACGAGAAAACCAACATTAATTAAAAGATGATTATGTAGCGAAATCTTACCTTTGACGACTTCTTCGATTTTTCTTTCAATATCCTCATGTTTGGTAACTGTAAAACAATAATTTGGGGGAAAGGAATGTTAGAAATTAAGATCATCAAGACACGAGAATCTGAAAAGGACATTCCATTGCAGATTCTCAACGTAAATCTAGAGTCTATATCTGTTTGGCACGACTGACACAAACAACTACAAAGAAGTGAAAAATGAGGGAAAAATGTACGAGACAAACAGCAAGCATCTGCCAAGCTGACACTACAAAGGTAAGCACTGCACCCTACTAATTTACAGGTATAAAAAATCACTTATGGTGCACAAACATTTTCCAGGTTTAAGCAGCCCACAAAACCACCTTGTGACAGTACAAATCTAACAAACTCTGTGACAATTTTACGACATTGGTGGCTTCAACAAAGTGGTGCTATAGCATGTTCAGCTTCTTTGATACGCATGACAACAGTGTAATGATTCGGGCTCATTTCTTTTGCACTTAAACCTTTTAAGAAGTCCTCTCGAGTGGTCAATAGTTTGTGTTGAACAGGTGTTTTAAAAAAGGTCTTTTCCTTTAGGGATCCTCATGAGATCGTTCAAAGATAGTGACAGTTTAGCGAAAGAATTAAAAGAAATGGGTTGGAGGTTGAAATGAATTAATGAGGCTGAGATAAGAAAGGCAATCTGTGATTTTGAAGTCTTGAATAAAAACATTTAAATACTCAATAAAAGTCAAGATGTATACACAGAGGTGTAAGAGTCAAACTAAGAAAGATCATCAAAGAAAGGTTGGACATAATTACAAAATGGAATGGAATGATGAGAATATTTTTCGAGTGGTGATTTGGGATGGGGTGATGACATGGTACATATCCACCTTCAATGTTGAGATGTGCAGATGTTCTCTGGGTCTTGCCATCTTCATTTATTACGACACAGTTGTAAATCCCCTGGTCCTCTGGTTGGATATCACATATCAAGAGTGATAAAATACTTCCACTTTGATCAAATTTGATTCTTTCTGTACTGGCTAGTCTTTTATCATTATGATACCACACAGCACTGGAAAGTGTACGAGGATTAACACAGCAGACTAATTTGGCCACTTCATTTGTCTTAACATTTAAATTGTTTAATCTCTGGGTCTCAGGTTGACATTGGTTCACAGGGGATTCCTCAGAAGCAGGTTCTTCACCCTCAGCACTTGGCGATATAAGAAGGATTGTTGGAGACTGTACTGAGCACTGTACAGTGTTTGTAGATTGTAAAGACTTTGAAGATGTATCTGATATTTCTGGGTAGTCTGGTGAGGTACCAGGGTAAAGTGTAACTGAGGGATATGGGTACTTGATTTGGGTATCTTGAGATGGAATAGTACATTCCATACTTTCCTTTATGTTTTGCAAGATTGTGGAATCAGGTAAAGTGGCTTCTTTAAGAGAGCTGGACCTTTCAGAAAGGATTGATGGCTGTTGCATTTCAACTGATTGTGACCCTGTCAATGAAGAGCTATCATACATCTTTGTTTCAGAGACAAAGATATCATTTGCCAGCATTTGAACTTGTTTGTCTTCCAAAGGTACATGTGCTTGGTCTCTGGTTAAATCTGTGACCTCGGGAAGTAGAGTGGAGTTTTGAAATCTGACTTTATGAAGGTCAATAATGCTCTCATTTGGCTTTTGGGAAGACATGGGTGGTTGCTGAATCTCAGACTCACTTAGATCTGATTTTGACCATATAAAAGAAGATTTCTCAAGTGTTTTTTCAAAGAGAAGAGAATCACTTGGTAGCTTTTCCAAAATGTGTTGGTCTCTTGAAAGAGTTATGCCTGTGGCCATTGTATGTACAGTAGTGTCTGGTGAAGTGACATCAAAATAACCCTCAATTTTTTCACTTGGCTTTCCAGATGGGGCTGATTTTTGCTGAACATCAACACCTATTACATCTGATTTTGACTGGATGCCTGAAGGTATCTCATCTGTGAGTTCAAGAAAAGGAACATTACTTGGCAGTTGCTGATCTTGTTCATTCTTTAGTGGATAGTCATGCCCTGTGTCTTTATGGTAACTAAACCTTTGAGTTTGCAGACTGGGCTTTTTTGTCAATTCTGAGCTCTCAGAAACTACATGTGAAACTATATGTGAGTCAGGTAATGTGATTTCAGTCGAGCAAGTAAGTCTCACACTTGGCTCATCAGAAACAATTGATCGCCGTTGGAGTTCAACACTAGTCAATGAAGTTCTCTCAGGGGTGAATTCAAAACGGGCAGCATTACTTGGCAGGTTCTGATCATGTTGGCCTTCCAGTAGATATTCATGTAAAATATGTTTATGGTCACTTAAGCCTTGAGTTTGCAGACGGGTCTTTGTGACAATATTATCTGAAGCTTTTGTACCATCAATATCTCCTTCTTCTATTTGAGCTTCTATCATTTGACATTTGGTATTTTCACTTTGTACAAGAGCATCATCAGGACTTGTTGGTAAGGTTACCATCTTTTTAGATATTGCACAGATGCTTATGGCAGTTTTGTCCAAAACTGGCTTAATTGCAGTACTTTCTGCTGAGAATGTAGGAAATTTTGTAGTGCTGGGACCAGATAAAGGGTCTTCATCATGAGAACCAATCATAATGCTTTGAGCTTTGTCACCTTTTACATCTGCATTAAGAACATGTTGCAGGCTCTCATCTTGATTAGCCTCCTCAACCAGTTGTACTTGGTCATGTGCTGAAAGTATGCCTGTAACATGAGTAAGAGCAGTGATCTTTGGGATGCTGACATCTTCATGAGTGTCAATAGCAATGTTTTTACTTGACCTGTGAGTTAATGGTTTCCGAATGTCAACACCTCTTACAATGGAAGATTTCTCAAATGGTGTTTCAAAGATTAAAGAATCACTTTGTAGCATTTGATCTTGCTGGACCTCCAGAACTTGAGGTTGGTCTACTATTAAGAGAGTATCTTTGTCCTTAGTATATACAGTAGGGTCAGGTAAAGTAATTTGAAGAGTGTCAGTAATTCTCTCACTTGATTTTCTAGAAGAGATTGATTTTTGTTGAATATCAACACCTCTTACAATTGCTTTTGTTACTCTCTCAGAAGAGAATTCAAATGCCAAAGTGTTACTTGGTAGTTGTTCATCTTGTTGAGCCTCCAGTGAATCTTCACGTGGTGTATGATTATTGTCATCAAAGCTTGTCAAAAGGTTCTCCGCGGTTTCATTGCAAAACTTGCCCTTCCCTTTAAGTGTGAATGCCGTCATAAATGATTCGTTTGAACTTTTGGTAGTGTCTTTACCTTCTGCTTCTAGTTCAGCTTTGGCCAATTGAGCATTGATGCTTCCTGTTAACACAGGGACATCAGTACATTTTGGTAAGGATATCCTCTCTATACAAGTTGTGGAAATGCCAGGATCTTCAAAACATGCCGTAGGTTTCTCAGTACGTTCTGCAGCAGTAGAAAACTTGGGATATTGCCGTGTTAGTGCTTGGTCAAGTAAAATCTGTGACTGATTTAAATATATATCCAATGTCTTAGTAACTGTAGTGAGATCAGATTCTTCATGACTACCAGAAATAATGCTCTTACTTGACTTTCTTAAAAAGGCTGATGATTCTGTAACATTACCACCTCTTGCATCAGCTTTTGAAAACAAAGATGTCTCCGACTGTTTTTTATAGACAAGAGGATTGTCCGAGAGGTTTTGGCTTGGTTCTACAGATACATGTTTATCTCTTGATAAAGTCATGCTTGTAACATCACTACGAGTATCGGTGGTTGGCATTGTGAACTCTTTATGAACTTTAGTAGCTTTCTTCTTACTTAACCTTCCAAAAGGTTGTTGCTGAACATCTATTTCTTCTGACCAAGAAGATTTCTCAGGTGGAGTTTCAGTGAGAGGGGAATTATTTGATAGCTTTTGATCTTCATGGACTTCCGAATCTTGCGATTGATTTCTTGATAAAAGTACGTTTCCAACTTCAGTAAGTACTGTGGGGTCTGTCAAACTGATTTTACAGGAATCAGTGATTCTCTCATGTGACTTTCCAGATGGACTGGACAGTTGCTGGATCTCCACGTTGCTAATAATAGATTTTGGTGTCATTGAAGAGCTCTCAGGTATGGTTTTAGCACAACTCAAACTATCACCTGGCAGAACCTGATCTTGTTGGATATTCACAGGCCCTTCTTGTAGAGTAGGTTTTAATTCATCAAACCTTTCTGTTTGAAGGCTGGTAGTTTTTGTAAGAGCTTTTTCAGACCTTGATATATTCTCATTAGCATGATCCTTAGGGGTTTCATCTGAGCAATACAAAGGAATATGTTAGGCAGACGATAATGCTACAGTAATGGTAATTGGTGGAACTACAGTACAGTTTGCAAGAGTACTAAATAAGAAGAGTGGATCACACCTTACAAACATCATTTTGCCAAGTAGACTATACTAATGACAACCACAAGCTTTATCCTATTTAAAATGTTTAATTTTGTGCAGTTAGTAAGAGTGACTCATTGTGGACAATCAAATGGACAAAAGTCTTATCGTGGACAATCAGTGACAGGCTTCATTTGAGGAAAAATGTGCACTTACAGTTAATCATGGTGCGTTATTTGAAGATAACAAGCTAATCTTAAGGGTATTACCTTCTGTCGGTACTGTAAGGGTTGCTGAACAAACAGCCTCTCCAGTAGAATTGGTTGCTTTGCAAGTGTACTGTCCAGCATGCTCAGAGAAAGCATCAACTATGATTAATGTGGCAGTGCTTGTCATTTCGTCAAAATGGAAGATGGTATTTTTGTTTGACTTTACAGGTTCCTGGCCATGAAACCAACTTATCTCTGGTTTTGGGATGCCAGAGACACAAGCATAAAATCTGGCCACTTCCCCATGAGGCACAGTGCGGCTTACAAGAGGTTGAATAAAAGCGGGCTTCTGACCAACTGGTTCCTTCTGTACGCTCTTAATGCTTGTAGAGAGACTGGACAAGGCTTGCCACTGCGATTCCTGAGATGTTATGTCAGTAATTTGTGTTTTCCCTGTGAGAAGGCATTGATTTGTCTTCAGGCATTATATATACCAAACATTTTACAAAATTAAGATTTCTCAGGTCTTGAGAAGTGTGTCCAGTACAGGTCCAATATGTGTGTTAGAGTTAAATGACCATAAGTAAATAATCTAAACCAATGCACCAGTGACATTTTCAAATGCAAATAATTGTTTATTAGAATTCCCATCACATTCAGTTGCAGATGCATGATTGCAATCAAATAAAGTTGCTATTAAGAAGATTGTTAAACTCACCCTCCAGTCTAAGTACTCCAGAGCAAGAAACCATTCCAGCAGAATTGCAAGCAACACAGGTGTACTCTCCCTCATCCTCTGGATAAACTCTGGCGATCTCCAGCTGACAGCTGTCGTCAAACTGGGACATTCTGAAGAAGTTTGACTGTTTGATCTCTTTGTCTCTGCAGAACCAGGTAATCGCCAGATCTAAAGAGAACATCAGCACACAGAAAAATAATCAAACAATTGCTTTAGTGACTATCATCTTTTGTGTGCACATGGTACATGAACTGAGGTAGTTGGACAGTCTGTTGGTATATTACACATGCTTACCTTCTCCAGACACCCGACACTGAAATCTGGCAGATCCTCCTTCAGTGGCAGAGATGTTTTGTATTGGAGATTTAATCACAGGTGGGGATAAAGGTGCACCAGTGTCAGGTGAAACAACCTCTGGAACTGTGTGAAAACATGGAAATGCGTTCATATTAATAAGAGAAAAATAGAACCATGAGAATTTTCCAAATTGATTTAGTATTCATTTGATGCACATCTTAAACTTATTTCAATATGTACCTTCAACGTTCAACGAAGCAGAGCTGGTGGCCTGCCCATAATCATTTCTCGCCTCACATTTATACAGAGCTGCATCCTCTGGGAAGACTTCAATGAGCAGCAGAGTATGTTCATTTGCCTCTCTCAGCAACTTGCACTTGAATCCAGAAGATAGTGCCTGAGAGTTCTTATACCAGGAGACCTGGGGCTGAGGGATGCCAGTCACTTCCACAGAGAAGCGTGCAGGTTTGCCAGCCTCAACAGACAAAGGCTCCATATGCCTGATAATCTGAGGAGGCTCAGGAACTGAGAAAAAGATAATAAAGTTTAAGGTAAAGGAGCAAACTCATATATATATATATATGAATATGAGAGAGAGAGAGAGAGAGACAGAGAGCACAAAGTATAGTATTTTGACAGAGGATTTTTGTGAATTTTTTAAAGAAAAGATCAAACGTTTCAACAATAAAAACAATTGTTCATAACCTTCTTTGTTCATATTTATTCTGGGTTTGTCCACTTCCTGCAACCCTACAGCCATATGTACAGAGGTTTCTTCAAATAAGGTCAAATAAAATCAGCTGTGTTTCAGGTATGTAACAGAGCTGGTAATTAAATTTCTCTACCTATTGACTTAACTTCAATTATAAGTCGTGAATCTACACATAACCCATATTTCTGAAGTGAGGGTAAAAAATCTACATATTTTGCAAAATTATTTACAAAAAAATTTTAAACTTTACATTTGTATTCACCCTAATTGATGTGTAACTAGTTCTGGTGCAGCCAGTTGCTATAAAAAGGCACATAACTAGCTAACTGTACACCCACATGAAATTATAGTGTCACATGATCTCAATATGAATACACCTGTTCCTGGAAGGAACAGAGATTGCTAAAGGATATAAACCACATAAATGAAAGGATATAAATGAAGAAATAGGACCTATCAAAACAGTCTATTATACAGTTGTGAAATGGTTCTAAAAAAAGAATCATCTGGACAGATACACAGTTCACATTGGAGAACCTGTCCACAGGACAACCATAACCTTGATATGCCACAGAGCTGGGATTTATTTAAGAGCAGCAAGAAAAAACCATTATAGAAAATAAAAGTCATAAAATCCCATATGGGGTTTGGAAAAATGCATGTTGGAGATTCAGAGATCATTCAGAGACCAAAATGTAACTTTATGGCCTTGGTACAAATTACTACACTTGGAAGAAACCCAATAACAACAGCATCTCCACAGTGAAGCATGCTGGTTGTACTATGTTCTGTGAGCATACTTTTCTTCAACAGGGACTAGGAAACTGGTCAGGATTTAGCATACTGCCAAAGCTAAACTGGAGTGGTTCAAAACCAAGAACCAGAAAGTGTCAGAATGGCCTAATCAAACGTCAGACCTCAAGCTGATAGAGACATATCCCAGAAGACATGCAAAGGTTGTCCTATGAAGTACTGACCCAGTGGGGAGAATACCAAAATCAAAAATCTTTTATTGAATTATCCGCTGTACAGTAAATCCAATGCTAAAAGACAGTAAATGGAGTTGGGTTGCAGACAAAAAAACATTAAACTTTTTGGATGAAGTAGTTATCCATTTGTATTTAAACTTCCCTTAATGTAGAGATGGGAAATAATAATAATACATATATATATTTTTAATCGTGATTTCTTTTTGTTTTTTTGCTAAGTCAGGGTAGGGTACAGTTAAGTGGTTATATAGTCCACATTAAATAAAACGTTTGGGAAACAAAAAGAACACTTACTGTTGACATGTAGTGTCACCACACTCCTGTTCTTCCCAGCAATGAAAGTGTATTCTCCAGCATCAGTCCTCCAGGTTTCAGTGATTGTCAGGCGATGAATTTTTCTAATGGACACATAGTTATAACGCTTATCAAGTGTGAACTGAATTTCAACACCATTTCTGAGCCACCGTCCGTCGATGTCATCCTCGTTGACTTCAAATTCCAATGTAGCTCTCTGCTTTTCAAGCACCTGAAAAAAAGCATTTAGAGTGGGCTAATAGTTATGACAGTGACCTTTTTTTTTCTTTTTTTTGGCAACATTACAATTGTGGTCACAAAATATCAGTATTAATAAATACCGTTATTTCTTTCTCAACAGGTTCAGTAATGCGGACATCCTTGCCCTCTACTGTGAGCTGAGCCTTGGATATGCTTGAGCCAGCAACCACCGAGTATTCACCAGCATCAGACATGCGAACAGTCTGTATCATTAACCGCTGAATGTATTTTTCTGTTGAAACCTTGAACCTGTAGGGTTTAATACAAAACTGAATCAGAACACTAGACTCAATAAAATAAACAGTAATATCAAATGACTTAAAACTCTGCTTAGTAAAAGTCATTATAAAAGCACCTTTCGGATATCTCAAGTTCCTGCCCATTTTTCATCCATGTGACTTGAACGTTGGGCTCGGAGAGCTCACATTCAAAGATGGCCTTTTTCTTCTCAGTCACCTTGATATCTTTTATGTGTTTTGTAAACTCAATCACACGAGCTAGAGAACAGAAAAATGATGACTAAGTTAGGTGCCTCAAATGCAGACTCGCATATCAAATCACTGTAAAGATGAAGTATGAACTTCGACGAACCCTCAACGAACAGCTTTGCTGATGTCTGAGCAGATCCTGCCGCAAACGTGTACTCCGCACTATCCCCAAAGTGCACATTGCGGATGGTGAGAGAGTGAGTAAGCTGTTTCGAACGAGTCTGGCATCTGTCAGTGGATCTAATCTCTACACCATTCTTCAGCCATTTGTAGGTGATCCCCTCATAATTAACAGTCACTTCAAATGTAATCGTGTCCTTTTCTTGAGCATTAAGGTCTTTGAGCATGGAGGTGATGAGTATAGCTTTACAAGGAAACAAGAACAGAAATCATGACTTTTACTGTACTTATAAATTCTGTGGGTTATTTTGTATTCTTGATTATCTCTTGATTCTTCCTGGAACCAGTTTACAATGGGATTTTACTCATTTATAATTTTAACATTTATTTTAATGTTATGATTTATGGAGCATGCTCTCATTCATTCATTCATTCATTCATCTTCTCACGTTATCCTGGTCAGGGTGAGGGTAAGGTGGCAATTTACTTTGGATGGGATGCCAGTCCATAACAGGACATTCACACCTAAGGCTAGTTTAGAGTAGCCAATCCACCTACTGGTTTTTAGGATGTGGGAGTAAACCTTAAAACATTGAGGAAACCCCCAGAAACTGAGAGAACATGCAAAACTCCACATAAACAGTAACCTGAGCTCAGGATCGAACTGAAGACCGCCATACCACTGTGAAAAGGAAAAACTGCTTGGAGATGTGAGAAAACTTACGGCTAACAGTCAGGGTGGCTGAGACTCGGTCATTTCCACAGACAAATGTGAACTCTGCAGTATCATCTCTGCTGGTGTTCATGATCTTCAGTTGGTGGAGCTTGCCCTGCACCACAATTCTGAACTTTTCGCTCATTTCGATCTCAACTCCATTTTTCAGCCAGGTGGACGGGATGTTAAAATGCGAAACTTCACATTCGAATGTGGCCACCTGAGTCTCTGGAATCTCAATATTCTTCATGGGCTTTGTGACCCTCAAAGCTGAAAAAAGAATGCAACAAATTAGCCAAGTACTTAGGATTAAATGCATGAAAAACACATGTCTCTAGTATACTTACACTCAACATGTAGAAATGCGCTGCACTGCGCATGTCCCAATATAGCTGTGTATTCTCCTTCCATGTTTGCTTCAACATTGGAAATGGTCAGCTTGTGAGCTTTCCTCTCTGAAAGGATTTGGATATTTGCGCTTGGCTGAAGCTCTTGGTTTTTGAACATCCATTTAACAGGAACATTATCATGGGATACGCTTAACTCAAAGGAAGCAGTAGAATTTAGCAGAGAAGTTACATCTTTTGGCTTCTTCACAATTTTAATTGCTGAAAAATAATTGAAGAGTGATCAAAACGACAGGTTCTTATCCACTGGATTCAAGATAAAGTCAAATTCATTAGAACTTACTCTCAACAATGAGTCTGGCATTAGCAGTGAGTTTTCCGAGTTTGAATCCATAAACTGACTCATCCTGGGTGTTACAATTTTTAATCTTCAGGGTGTGAACCATGCCGTCTACTGTGATTTCATATTTGTCACTCGGAAGAATTTCAATTCCGTTCTTGATCCACTGGGACCCTTTCACGTCCAAATGAGTGAGTTCAATACTGAACACGGCCTCTTGTGTCTCAATGACACTTTGGTTCTTTAGTGTCTTCTTGACCTTTACAGCTGTTACAATGTAGGAATGTAATTAGTAAGTCAATGTGTTTAATATATGATCATGTTACAAGTTGGTACTTCATAAAATAAAAAGAATATACCTTCAACTCTCAGGTTAGCTGAGGTCTTAGAGGTTGCCACCTGGTACGTGTACTCTCCAATATCCTGAGGTCTGGAGATGACGATGACAAGTCGTCTTACAGCACCTATATTTTCACTCCTGACATTATCATTAAAGTCAACATGTTGTCCATCCTTAAGCCATTTTCCCTCAGTAGATGAGCTGGCAACTTCACACTCCAACACAGCTGTCTGGGACTCTGCAACAGTTACATCCTGTAGCGGTTTGTTTATGGCACCACCTAGTGGAGAGGAATACAGCATGACTTTATTGCATGAGTACAGCTCTATATACATTTCTGAGTAAATAGATGTTGGTCAGATTGAACTGAAGTATAACAATGTTGCACCTGATACTGTAAGTGTGGCGCTTGAAGTCTTTTCACCAGCTGCAAACACATAAGGGCCTTCCTCATCTTTCATGGCATTGAGAACAGTGAGACTATACTTTGTGCCCTTAGATTCAATTTTGTACTTGGGACCAGCCTTCAGAGGCTGACTCTTAAAAGTCCAGAGAGCATCAATGCCAGGGTGAGACAGCTCAACCTCAAATGTGACATTCTGGGTCTCTGTGCACACACGGTCCTCCATGTGCTTTACGATACTGATCTCTGAAAGAAGTCAAAAGGACAGTTAAATCCACAACACTAGTTCCATACTGGTGTCTATTTTTGAAGACTTTTTATAAGCACTGAAGCGTTTAGAGCATTGCTCTGTATTAGGCATATCCATCGTATATTGAAAGAAAACACTTACTCTCAACAGTTAGCTTGCATGATGATTCAATTCTGCCAACAACCAGTTTATACCGTCCTTCATCAGAAGCATATGCCCGGTTCAGTACTAGGCGCTGTTTGGAGCCCTTAGTCACAACCTGGACTCTGTCACTAGCAGTCACTAGCTTGTCATTATGGTACCATTTCACTGAGCTCACATCAGAAGCTGAAATTTTAGCTTCTAGCACTGCCTTCGTGCCTTCAATTGTGCTAACATCCTTTAGAGGTGTTGCAATAGTAATTGCTGAAATAAAGAAAGGAGATTAAGCATTAAGGAATCTGAAATTAAGCTGGAAATGGGTGCTTCTCAAACTCAAATCCTAAGTTGTACACACTTCAGTATAGGCAGATCTCTTAAACAGTTCATACAGATGGGAAATGTTGCCAATAATTTAAATTCACTTTGAAATAATTTTTCATTGAGCGAGGATTTCGCTAAAAAAATAATTCACGAAAGTCACTTTAAAGTGACACTTGAGTGAGTAAGGATTTCTCACATGACAAATATGTTTGTTCTACACCCTGCCTGTCCAGGTTTCTTTTCCTTGCATTTTTCCTTAGAGGAAGGATCTAAGGAACAAGGAAAGGAAGCAACTAAAGGAAATGAGGGGGTGCAATAAAAAAAAAAAATTTAAAAAAGAAAGAAAAAGAGAGAGAAGCACCCAGTGAGAAAGATAAAATTCAAATTGAAAAAATATCTGCAAAGTGTGACGGCAGAACCTTACTTTGAACAGTTAACTTTCCTGATGTGGTAATGAGATGAGAAGAAACATTGAAGGTATACATTCCAGCATCATCTTTGGTGACGTTTTCAATAAGGAGTTTGTGTACCAGTTTGTCAATAACAATATGAATCCTATCAGTAGCAGAGATGGGTACACCATTCTTTACCCAAGTTCCCTCCACATTCTCCTGAGAGAATCGCACCTCCAGCTGAGCAATATCACCTTCACAGACGGTTAAGTCAGAAAGGCCTTGCATCAGTGTAATTGGGCGCACTGTAGGAAGAAGAGATATGATGCAAGACCATAACACGTCACATTTCCCCGAGATATCAGATATGCTGAGTATGTACAGATAAAATTATAAGCTATATCATACAAATTAGCTTACATTTCATCTTCAGGGAAGCACTTGTCTTTAGATCACCCACTTTGAAAGTGTATTTGCCTTGGTCCTCTTTCTTCACATCCTTGACACACAGGCTGTGTCTTCCACGGCGAGAAAACATAACATACTTTGTGCCTTGG
>JAOUWY010000075.1:4117841-4128233 GCA_025728095.1 Prietella phreatophila
CAGTTGGGATAAATTCTATTTATCTGTTTCTACATGTTTATTCTGTTTCTATTTCTGTAAAGCTGCTTTGAGACAATATCTATTGTAAAAAGCGCTAGACAAATAAAATTGAATTGAATTGATATAAACTTGTGTTAGCTTTAAGGTATACCAGGCAATGTTTCACTTTTAAAAGTAAACAAACACTCTTTATTGTAGTGAAGATTGCACAATTCCTGACGTTCTCCAATTCTAATTATTCATGAAATGTATACTGACTCCTGCTTGGAGCTTCTTGTGTCTTTCTGCTGTTGTGGATGGTTCCACATGGATATCCTAAAGATGTAAATTTCCCAAAAAAGGCTGTGCCCCCTTGTCTCACCCTTGTTTGAATAAATAATGTCACATGGATACTGTAAATGTGTACATAAGAAATGCTGTTGTAACAGCACGAAGACGTAATCATGTGCTCATCCCAGGACTCATAAAGAACAGGCTTTCAAAACACTTACAGTACTGTTTATCTTTACTCATCTACACCTGTATACGCTAACGGTTTATAATCCTGCTATCTAGCATTAAAAAGAGGAGATTGAGTCTGGTTTCTCTCTGAATTTCTTTTTTCTCAACCACTATCACCTCTGGCTTGCTCTAAACCTACAACCGGATTGTGGTAAACATGTGTTGTTAAATAAAGTGTTGATTGGACTATCGGCAAGATACACTGAAATATTCTGGATCAATGTAATTTATTTACTTGAGCCTAGCACTCTACTCTGACTAGATTATGATGTTGTGCGAATGCTATTCGGCCTGTCCCACCTCTTCCTTTCCATTTGGTTTTACAATCGGCAACCCCCCAACCTAATCAACATTTAATACAGAATGGGGAACAATTTGCACCCCCAACACTCATACCTCTAATGCAGAAGCCCTTTGTCTCACCTGTGTGAGATTTTAACCTACTAATAGAGTCATTACATGTTACTTAAAGGGTCGAAAGTATAAGGGTGCTGACATTTTACAGGATGCTCCTAAAGTACTAGGGTAAATACGTTGGTTATACACTACACAGCATATTAAATTGAAACAGATCCTGTAATTAGTTAGCGTCATTAGGCATTATTAGACAATTAGGCAAAAACAGAGAATCTCACACACAAATAATGTACGTTTATATAACTTATTCACTCATCATTGAGTCATCAGTACATCAAGTCATAAAGGCATTGTAAAATGAAGATCACAACTGATAAGACAGTGTTCATGTTTAGTGTGATCATTTAATTATGACTTTTGATGGTTTTAAGAAACTCAGACTGATAAAATAAAGAAACCACTGACTTCATTTTAATGCAAAGGCAATACAAAATACTCCAAATCGCAAGGGAATTAATACAGTACATGACATAAAAGACAGATGGAGCTGCATATACGATGTATTGCTGGAGTTTTACAACCGAGTACAAAATTTTACATTCCAAATAGGAAAGCATATAAATGGTAAATAGTTCAAACACTGGTCTGAAGACAGGTGAGTTTGGAGGTTGTTATAAAGGCAAAACATTCTCATGCGAGTTGTCAGAGATATTTATATCACGTCAAGAAAGGCCGATGAAAACTTTCTAATGATTATTTTTCCCGCTGTTAAATGCACTTCAAATGTGAACTTTCTGAATAATTTATTTAGAATCATCTGTGAAACCGAACACACTAAATTACATTCTTCTACTTCATTTAATCTTAGTAGTATGCAGACTATTAAAACTGAACTCTATATGCATAGACACTATGTATGCATCTTCCATTTGTCAGTGCACTTGTGGGCATTTTTAAAAAAAACCTTTATAAAGGTACATCTCTAAGCATGTGCTCATCTCTTTCAGAGTTTCCTTTCTGCTCTTCAATACAATAGTCTATACATTTTTACTTGGAAAATATTAAACTATTGGGGTTATGGTATGAGATTGGAAGGTTTAAGAGATTTGAATCAAATCAAGCTCGGACCCAGTGAATTGCGTTTACCCTCAGCTTTAAAGAAAAGAAGCAGCAAGCAGTCCGATTTCATTGGAATTATTCATCATATATTTCAAATAGAAGTTGAATAGCAATTATTGTGATTGATTGATTTCAAATGATCCCAAATGAACAATGTGAATTATACACTGCCAGTCAATTTTTTTTTGTTTGTCAGTTAAATAGGGAAAAAGATAAACGATGGCATCCCTATTTCTTAAAACCTAGTTCATAAAGTTTAACCTAAATAAAATCTATCCACATCCACGCTGTACATACTAGAAACCTCAAAAGAAACAAAATAAATGGTAATGAGAAAAACAGTGTACATGTTTCATTGCTTCAGACATCATCAGGTTCTTCAGAAAGGTATAAAAGCCACTTTGGTTTTTCACTCAAATTAAATAATACAGTGGCAGATCATTCTTACAAATATCCCCTTTTTTTCTGAAACACCTCCAGGTTGTTTTTGGCCAATTCAAGAAATTGCAGTGACGGTTCATTTCCTATTTATGGTGTCTCTGGTTTGCCCTCTTGACCTGTAACAGAGTTTTCTTTAGGCATGTGGAATCTTCACTCACGGGTTCTATGACGAGGTCGTCTTCTCTCGCCCAGAGGAGTACGGAGTGGCTCCTTCATACACTGAGGAAATCAGGTTACGTTATTACTGACAGTTTGGTATAATGGAATGAAGCACAGTTTATAGTATAGGTCATAAGATTAGCTGTAAATAGATACACTGATAAATTAGAACACTCCATTAACAAATATTAAACGATTATATTTTATAGGCAGTAGAATCTAAAAACATATCCCAGTCCATTGAAATACATCCGCGTTTGAATCCACATTGCCACTAAAAAGATATTTTCCTTGAAAGAATGATCAGTTTTGTTATATTAGATGCTACTGATGTTCTGTATAGTCAGAATTGTACATCTTGAACATGGTTTGTGAGGATGGATTTTCGTTAATTTGTTAGCTCGTGATGCTGCCATCGTAGCTTGAGAGCAAAATTAAAGAAGTAGACTTTGGACACTTCAAGTCTCATGATTGAGCAATTGGAACATTTTGTACATTTTTATATCCCGGTTGTAAATTTGATAAACAAGGTGCTTGAGGAACATTCTATATACTTAAATTAAGTTTTATAGTATCATTATTAATGACTGATTATAAGTACCTCTTATGCACGCATGGCTTTTCACGAATTGTCTTCTGAAATTTTACAATTGTAAAAAGTTCTTTTTCTAATAAAGAAGTCCATCTGCTACTACCAAGTCCTAATCTATGACAGTATCACTATCAGATGGTCCAGACATCCTCCCAGTGGGGGAGCCATGTGATAACAGTGGCAGGCCTGTTCAGTGCTACCCAAAAGACAGAAAGTATTAATTCATTCATCCATCCATCTTCAGTGCTTTATACTGACCAGGGAGCCTATTGGTTGGAACTGGAGCCTATTCTGGGAACACTGGCTGTGTGGCAGGAACACACCCGGGATGGGGCACCAGATGACCATTCAAACACTTATTCAAAACATGGACATTTAAAAAAAAATGTTTTATCATAGCCTTTAAGACACCAATAAAATTGTTTATATATATATATAAACTGCAATGTCTGTAATGTAAGACGGTGCTACAGGGAGACAGGAAGGACAGCTGATCGTCCTCGCAGTGGAAAATTACGTGTAACCGTGTGTGTCCCCCAGACGTGATCGAGAACTTGCACATGCCTTGGGGGAAGAGTGAGGGAACATCTCACAGCAAGAACTGACCAATCTGGTGCAGTCCATGAGGATGAGATGCACTGTAGTACTTAAAGCAGCTGGAGGTTACACCACATACTGACTGTTACCTTTAATATTGACCCCCCCCCCTTAAGTTTATGTTCCAGTTGTTGATTGTTTTTATTTTAATACAAATATCTACACGTTAAGAAATTTTCTGGAAATAAAAGCAGTTGAATCTGAGAGGGCATTTCTTTTTCTTTTGCAATGGTTTGTTGTTGGGAGTTTGGATTAGGTGGAGGGGCATTTTTTGCTGGATTTACTTCTAAACTATATTATGATAAGTTCATAAATACAAAAAGAAATCTTTACAAGTTCTTACAATGAACAACACTGTCCTATAAACTTCATCATTTATCCACCAAAATGGTTCCATTTTAACTGACCAGTGGCCAAAGGTTGTGTGATATTAATATGAAATACCACTGAGAAATACAGATAAACAAGGATGTTCATAGGACAATATAGTGAGAATTGTTTGACTATAGAACTAAATGATCGAGGTTGATATTAAGTCAGAAATCAAATCAAATTTAATTTAGATACATTTACTTGAATTTGGAAATGAAGCTTACAAAAAAATTTCCAGTGCTCAAATTGCAGTGGCTGAATTGTTTAGTTTCTTAAATACAATTAAGGATTTTTTTTTGGTGCCATATTTAAAACTGGTTCAAATTGACCTTATTGTAATCATTTGAATGAGTTTACTGAGGTCTGTAAATCTTGAAGTGACAACAGCGTTCAAGTGTGATGTTGAAAGTTGAAAAGGGGGGGGGTCATGGGGTCATTTATATATCTTGCTGCCATGGGTTAGCTCCACTCGTCCCCTTGGAGGTAAGAGTCCTTTCAAATCTGTACAAAATCATCTTCAGCTTATGATGAAACAATTCTATGAGGTCTATTTCTATTGAGTTTTTGGAGTGATGCATTAGACAGAGCTCTCTACCACCATCACAACACTAACTGAGGGGAAATAAATCTATTGGAAGAATAGTGTTCATCCCTCCACTAAAGTTGGAGGCACATGGTGGAACGACACTTTGTGTTGGTGTTTTGCTTTAATTGGTTGTACCAGTAACCACTTTTAAACGTAGACAAGAAATCTCGAACTGCAGACAGCTCTTCATACTGATTACCAGTAATAGTTACAAAACTGAGCATTTAAGCCTCACATCAAATAAACGTGTTAAATGCAGTACCTCCAGAAAGTTTTCCATTTCAATTTTCAATTCAAGCCACATATTTCCAAATATTTCAATATATTTTAGGTCTGGGCTATACTCCTTTATAGTTTTAGTCCTTTGCTTTGGCTCATCGTTCAGTTGGAACATATATTTTTTGCAGATGTCAGGAACAGGTTCTCAACAACAATTTGCTTATATTTGGCTCCATGCAGATTTCCATTTCCTCTCGAAAAGCAACCATAAAGCATGGTACTACCACCAGTATGCTTGATCACAGGAATGTTATTACCTGGATGTTGGGCTGTATATCATTTTCATGCTTTGCCTTTAGACCAAAATGACTCAACTTTAGTCTTATCGGATGACAAAATCTTTTTCAAAAAGCTTTCAGATGTTCTTGCATGGCCTTTCTCAGTAGTGGCTGACTATTGGTCACTCTCGCATAGAGGCCAGGTCAGTGAAGAGCTGATGATAATGTTGAGGTCTGCACAGGTTCTCCTATTTCAGCCAGTGAGCTCTGTAACCCCTTCAGTGATGGAGCTGGACTCTTGGATACTTCTCTGACAATTGCCCTTCTTGCCTGAACATTCATTTTGACTTGATCTTTGTAGTGTTTGGGTTGTGCCATATTTGTTATAATAGGTTTTAAATAAAAACAGTTGTAAAAAACACAACTGTTCATATTTCAGATAAACGAAGAATATAACATCAAGGCAAGCTCATGCTGAAGTGCTAGTACTGCATTATGTTCATTTGTCAGAGAGAAAATGGGTTATAAAAGAGGCTGTGTGTTTTATTCTATTCTATAATAAATCTGATGCTAGTTATATGCATAAACAGCACATCACATGAACTAGAGAGATGTTTACCATCCAGCTTGCAGGACACTTTATTTTAATTTAATGACCAGCACTATTTTAATGGTAGAGGCAGAACAACATTAATTTAAAATTAAAGCATAAATAGCAACAAAACAAAGAACATATTCTAAAACAAAGACATCATATATATGGCATATAATATATAAGATATGCATATATAATATCTCTAGAAGCCCCTTTTCCTTAGGGAAATAAAATATATTGATATTGATTAGAACTGACTAAATATTAACAAATATAGGAATATTAAAGAAAAAAAATTAATTAAGAGTCAGATTAATTAACAGTGATCGTGAGAGTGACTTTTAAAGTGAAAGGGAAAAAAAATAAACAACATACATGCTCCTGAATATATTCCTCTAGAGGTCAGTTTTGTGCAAAAAAAAAAAAAAAAAAAAAATAATAATAATAATAATAATAATAATAATAATAATAATAAAAATGAAATTATAAACCAAGTGCAGGTGATGAGCAGAAGGCAGTGGGAGTGATGTTTTCAGGGTCTGTGTCTGTGTTATAACACCAGCAAGTAAAGGAGCCACAGGAGTACACACAGGGTGCCGAAGCAGGTTTGCCAGTCCAGTTTGAGGGTATTAAAGTCTGAGCAACCATTACCTTTGACCCGCAGCACGGAGCTGGAGGAAACTGTGCCACCTGAGCTTGAGGCGCGAACCAAATACTGGCCCGAGTCTCTTTCTGCCGCTTTCTCAATGAACAACACATGCTTGCCTTCTTTATGGGACAGTGACATGCGCTCGTCACTGCGCACTTCCTGTCCGTTCTTGAACCTGAAGCACAGAGTGAATTGTCACGTCACACACTCACAGCACAGCAAAAAAAAAAAAAAAAGACAGGTTAATATGTGCGCTCGGTTGGGGTGTTAAGTGGAGGTGTTAAAGCTAGAAAGTGTGCCCTTGTCGACTTCACCTCAGCATTTCTGTCTTCCAGTTGCAATATTAAGGCATGATCAGTTATGCCTGAAAACGTTGTGGTTTGAAGAGTCAAGCCAAATGTAGAGGCATTATTCACTGCATAATCCCACTTTAACACCCCCCAACCCCCCCGCCCTCAATCTTTTTAATACATCTTACAATAGAAATTGTTCTGTACATCACAGACACTGTCTGCACTTTCACTCTGCGGATATTGTCGAGGTGTTTCTAAAATTATTTTCCGATTATTTGCTGAAAAACAAGCTCAAATACGCACAAATAAGCACAGCAATGTTTTTTTGTTTGTTTGTTTTTTATGTAAAATAGCACAATCTGCCAACCCTATCATTAACTGCAATGCCTGCTGCTTTTCCTCCACTTCAAATGTTCATAAAGCAAGCATGGGGCAGAATCCTCTATTAGAGCATGTTGTACTTCTCATTTTTGTGCACTCAATGCAATAATAACTATGTAAAGCATTGCCTTATGTCTGTCAAATAAGTGTACGTAAAATGAGTTGTGCAGTCGAACAATTCAAATACACTATATGGCCAAAGGGATGTGAACAGTTGACCATTACACCCGTATGTGGTTCTTCCCCAAACTGCTGCCACAATGTTGGAAGCACACAGTTGTATAATTGTTCTGAACAAAACCGTCCACCTTTGGGACGAACTGGAAAGCAGATGCCTTCTCGACCATGTCAGAGCACGTGGTTTTGGAATGGGATGTTCAAGAATAGATGGTCACATGTCCACAAATCTTTGGCCATACAGTGCATGAAATTAAAAGACCTAATACAGTATTTGCAGAGGGTTCCACCATATTGAAATGGTGCCGTTCACATGGCAGTCATGAGTCAGCATTTTTGAAAAGCTACACTTTTGGCAAAAGCCACAGTTTTAGTGTGGATGGAAAGGCGAAATGCAAAAGATGCATTTTAGAACTCATGTGCAAGTGTGCACTAGTCCTAATGTTTGTTTTCTTCTCCATTAGTATGTCAGTAGAAATGAGCATCTTAAATTTCCAAGCATTCATTTGTACTGGAACCAATTACCAGCAGTTGCCAAGGAAAAGGGTCACACCGACAATGCATTCGATTTAAGTTTTTACTACTTAGAAATCTTTACACGTGCTTATGAATTCTACACACGAATTCTCCATCGTCCTCTTTCCTGCAAGTTGCAGCAACCGGTCATGATTAGAAGTTGACAAGGTATTGTGGAAAACAAAATTCGAGACAAATCAAGGAAAGGTGTAATTTTAGAGCTCAATCTTTTTTACAAAGTTAATAAAGTAAGGGAAAGTTACTATTAGAACTTAGAAAATATTAGTAACAGAGCTGAAAATGGAACGCAGCTTAATGTGCAGTAGAAATGACAAACATGTTCAGTTGGGTTACATTCAGTCAATATCAACAAGTCTCATGCTACGTAAAAATAACAACAAAATATATTGTAAAATGTGAGACTGTATCGGCTCCTGCAGCCACTAGGGAACAGTGCCTGAAGAATCTGAAGCACCTAAAGACTTAATTAAGAATCTGAAAAAAATTATTCTCAGTCATTTTCTTTGGCTTTAGTGTTGAAATAAGAAATAGAAAAGAGTTACAAATTAACTGAGTTCCACCAAATACTGGCAAAGCAGGATAAAATCTAGGGGTTGAGTTTGTTATAAGCTACCCACCAAGTTAAAGCAGGTTCAGGGAATCCAGTGACTTCCACTTCCAAGGTCACCGGAGAGCCCTCCATTACTACAGTATTACACAAGTGTTTGGAGAAGTTAGGGCTTTGCCCTGCTGCAAGGTTCCCCATGGCCCTGGCGCTGCTCGAGCGCTTTATTTCCTCACGGATGGCCGTGGGCCTGCACAGCTCTGGCTCCTTTTCTGAGGTTAATGGTTTAAGGGAAGCATGCGTGTTACCAGCCCGAGCATCAGAAGAGTGTCGGGCCGAGGCAGGTTCATGCACACACTCCTGCATCTCGATCCGGCTCTCATGCATGGAGTAAACAGTTTGCTGGCACTCTGCATGTCGTTTCGGCTTGCTGCTCTTTAAGATACTGGAGATGGTGCTAGCGACCAACGGAGGGGTGGGAACATTAAGTGGGCTATGAACAAACGAGGAAGATTCTGCTTTGAATCGGCTAGACGTGCGCGTCGCAGGGGACGGGAAGCTTTCCTCGGTCGGGAAATGGAGGGGATCGCCATGTCTGGAGTGACACTGCTGGCTCCTGTGGAGGCTGTGGGAGCTCACGCAGTAGCCATCATCTAGGTCGTTCTCGGATTGGACCATGTTCGACTCGGGGGTTTCAGATAAAGGAGGGAGAGAGATGTCATCCGGTGAGGTGCACTCATACTCATCGTTAGATAGTGAATCTTCACTCAGGTGGTCAGGATGGAAATCTCCGTCTGGAGGTAAACTAGAGTCTGGTGCACACCTGGAGAAAAGATCCTCTTCTCCTGGAAGCAGCACTTGACTCTTTGAGGAACACAAACATGCTAGAAGTGAGTTCTAAATTAAATCAATAGTTCATATAGAACAGAACTGAAAGATTTCCATTTCAGCCTAAATGTAGTTAATCAGCCAAGACATGATTTCAGTCTAAAGTTAGATTTCTTAGTACTTTACTTCACAGTGTTCATTCAAGAGGACAACTAAAAAATTCTTCTACTCGTCAGTAACGGTTAATATTACTGAATATTAAAATATATAGGCAGATAGTCAACCCTATTCATGTTTTTTAATGAAGTTTTTAAGGACATAATCATATCCTGTCACTTCCGAGTACCACACATGGTAAACTGAAGAGCTGTGCTCATCATTAACCAGCTTATTGTTCAAACAAATTACCGATCAAGATTCATTGCTTTCACATTGACCTCCTCCATCATTTATAGGGTAAGTGGGTGTATATTAATCGGGGGGGGATTAAATCTACGATTAAATTCAAGATGGAAAATACACTATATGGCCAAAAGTATGTGGACGGCTGACCATCACAACCATGTGTTAGTCCTCCCCAAACTGTTGTCATAATGTTGGAAGCATATAATAGTCTAGAATGTTTTTGTATTACTATTTCCCTTCACTGGAACCAAAAGGTCCAAACTTGTTCCAGCATGACAATGCCCCTGTGCATAAAGCAAGCTTCATGAAGACATGGTCTGCCAAGGTTGGAGTGCAGGATCTTGAGTGTCCTGCACAGACGCCTGAACCTTAACCCAACTGAACATCTTTGAGATGAACTGGAACACCGACTGCACCCCAGACCTCCTCACCTGATCTCACTAATGTTCTTGTGGCTGAATGAACACAAATCCCCACAGTCATGCCCCAAAATCTCGTGGAGAGCCGTCCGAGAAGAGTGTAGGTTAGTATAGCTGCAAATGGGGGACCAACTTTGCAATGAGTTGTTCAACAAGGATATCTGGGTGTGATGTTCAGGTGGTCACATAATTTTGGCCATAAACTATATCATTTATGAGATAAAGGGTGAAATTAAATTCACAAACACCTTTACATCTGCGTGTAGTGTATGCGCGGCACTGTGTGAGCCGCCAACACACTGGAATTTCTCATGGTGGCCTCGGAGGCCTGCTGTCGGTTTCT
>JAOUWY010000075.1:4283888-4294073 GCA_025728095.1 Prietella phreatophila
TCGCGGGGAACCTGGAGCCTATCCCAGGAAGCATCGGGCACAAGGCGGGGTACACCCTGGACAGGGTTGCCAGTCCATCGCAGGGCACAATCTCGCAATCACTCACACACCCATTCATACACTACGGACAATTTAGCCACACCAATCAGCCTACCACACATGTCTTTGGACTGGGGGAGGAAACCGGAGTACCCGGAGGAAACCCAAACAACGAAAGCAAAATGTTCAATATCTTGAATATGAAATATTTAAGATTCTGCACTATTTCCAGGTCCCTATTTAGCAAATTTGGGATATTGACCATGTTAACTGCAGTGCACTAAAGATCAAGTTTCCTTGAGTCTTATCGAGTCCATTCCACTAAAGCACAGGTTCAGACGACACACTGATGGATTTGATATAACGTATATAATCATCAGGTTTTACAAACTACAGTAAACTACTACACCAGCTACTCCATGCCAGCTCAAATTCACGGTCACTATAGCAAGAGGGAGAAATACCAAATACTAAGAACTTATGCACACAATGTAATAAATGATCAAATTATTACATTTTCCAAATCAAAAAAAAAAAAAAAAGAATGTAAAATAGAAGCATTTTCACTAGACTTTTGGACTCCACTGTCTAAAAAGTCTGACATCAACATTTTCCATCCATCCAGCCATTTCCCATAGCACTTATCCTACGCACGAATGCGGGGGAGCCTGGAGCCTATCCCAGGGAACTCGGGGTAGGGAGGTGGGGGGGAGATGGTACTCTTGATGGGGACCAGCTTACAGCAGGGCACAATCACACCCACATTCACCCACCATGGACAATCTGGACTGTCACCTGACAGGTTGTTCATAATGGATAGAAGATTTGTTGATTATTTGTTGACTAGAGGGTCAAAAGTCGACAGTACATATAATAAAGTGATACCCTTACATAAAGTAACAGTGAAACTACCTACCCTTCATTTTTTATTATTTTGACCAAAGCTACATTTGTAATTCATTATTCCAGTCGTCTTTACTCGGAGACAAACTCCATTGAAAATATCTACAAGAATGGAGTTACCTGTTGCTTTGTAACTTGCTAGTGAGACTAAGGGTTAATATGATACAATATTTGAAATGAATTTAATAACCCAAGCCTTTCTATGGAAGTCACCAGTTTATTAGGTAAGCCTACTATACAGGTCATATGGTATCCAATTATCCCATCTGTTGCTGTATATATTTATATGAGACATACTGTAAGCTGTAACAATGTCACAGTGCATCTCAGAATCACGAGGGGAAAAAAAAAGATTCTGAGACAGCTTTGTCTACAGACAGCACAGCGCTACGCCATGCTTTAAGAGCTTACATAAGGAGAAAGCTCTTATGTAAATAGCTGGAGTTATTTTCATGATTCTGTCCCTAAGGTTTCCTGTGTGAAGTATCCTAAAGGTCTGAGATGATGCACAGCAACAACATCAGGCCTCTGGGAGAGAGCTAGAGCTGGGTGTTAAGAAGCTGCCATGACAGTGAGGACCCACGGGCCATCTGTGGACCAGTGTGATGTTCATTTGGCTCGATTCGTGGCGAGATGCTGCATAATAATGAGTAATAAACATACAGCATCCCAATCTGTACGCGGATGAATAAGTGGGAGTTCTGAAGCGCGTGTCTCTGCACGGGGTGGAGATCTCATTTTTGCATTCTTTGAAATAGGCTATGAATCAATTCCAGACAACCACATGCCATCATGCTTAAACGGTATGTCAAAAATGGTTTATTACCAATGGGAACTACGGTAACAAACAGAAAGGTATCATTTTCGTTGGCAGTATGTGATTTGGGATGATGATAACTTGGAAAACTTTGTTCTGGCTGCTACATCCTTAGCAGCTAGCTAAACGCAGCTTCCTAAATACAATGTATGACAAGTGATGGACTAGTAGAAGTCAAGTTCAGACACTTCACTTACAGAACACAGAGTGTCTATTACCTTTTGTACACCTATGTGTCTACAATCTGACTGGCTAGTCACATTTACATGCACAAATATTGCACTTGGACACCAAAGTTTTGAGGCAAATGAGCTATTCGGACCAATATATAGTGATTTCATAAAAAATCATGGCATCCAATTTTTAGAAAGTCCTGTTTGAAGCAGCTACAGATGAATAAAAAAGGCTTTGATAAAACTCCATTATTATTTGGTTGCAATGATAGCCAAATGCCCTCGTCCTGTGGAGGTAGGTGGTTCTTAGCCGTGTTAAATGACTAATAAAAGTGCTGCAGGAATGAGTCCTAATGACCGGTTAGCATTTGAGCACTCCCGGTTCCATCGTCCCAAAGTCAATGAGGTTTGTTTGTGAACGGGTTTTTGGTTAAATGCCTGAAATAATGTCTGCGTTTAACACAAGCTCAAGATATTTTTTCACGTTTTATTCTACGGCATAAAATTCATCATTTTGTCAAGTGATTTTGTCAAGCTTTTATGTGTCTTGAAAAAGATGATCACTAACAAGTAGCTAGATGGGACTACAGAGACATTAAACATCTTCACGCCAAACAGGAAACTCATCTACGACAGCGACGTTGCATCTATACTCGCGCTCTTGCAAACTATTCTGACTTAAACGTTCCAAATTGTAGATTTACTTCCATTTATAGTATTTTTCGATAGCTTTCCTTTTTTTTTTTTTTTTTTTTACTTCTGGCGGTAGTATTTAGGCTTCAAAATGCAGCTGTGCTCATTTGTGAAGACTATCTTGATGAACAAAACGTGTAAGAATCAGAAACCTTTGTAGGTCACAGAGAGTATTTTCTGCAATAATCTGAAAGTCAATGGAAAAAATCCTATTTGATTTTTGTCGAGTGAACCAGGGTGATGCTGACAACCCGGGGGTTGGCCTACGGATATAACTCATCCCTGGAGCACCCTATTGTGACTGTTCTTAGTGAAGACGTATATATACACACACTGCAACATACTGCCTTGTATATAGTGTATATGTCTAATGTATGGAGTCATAGTGGCGTTAATATTACCATTCAAATTTTAGCATGGTCTAGAATGTCCTGAAGCAATTTGCCAGCAATTAGTATCAGTATTTATTATTTTTTTAATCAATGCATCTTACATTCCAACCATTTATTATTACATTTATATTACATTAGTCACTGTTATCATTTACATTAGAGCAGATATAAACCTTGTTCCATCACCAGCCTCTCTTTATTTCTGCAAAAAAACAACAAGATGCTATGGAGAACCGACATGAAGATATTCCCGTATGCGAAAGCTTAAAGGAACACCCCTGACTGTTACCCTGACACTGGAGACTCCTTCCAAAAATGGACTACAACACGTCTTTACAGAAAACTCTCAGATTATGTAGAGAATCTACCCAAGTCTCCCTAAGAGCTAATAAGCTATTACTATTGAAACGATAATGTATTAGAATGAGCGCCTTGCAGCTGGCAGAGCTGCTGTTCTAGAAAGCAACCCCGCACCATCTGACCAATCAGATTCGAGACTATAAGTTAGATTTATTATGCCCCAGAAAACCCACTGTTGTTGCCCCAAATTTTCCAGCTTCATCTGGCCCACATACCGGCATCAAATGCCAGCAATCGACTCATGCGGATCTCAAACCGGCATATGGAACAGAACTTGCAGCTGTGTCACATCTGTCCAAATCAGTACTAACATTCGATGTGGTTGGTTGCATTTAAGCCATTTGTGGCCCAGATTCCAAACGTGGTTAATTATATTAGCTGTCTTTTTTTACACTGAGAAATATTAATCCAGGATCTTTATTCTAGGAGTGTCTCTTACAAGGAGTGTATCTTTATTCTAGGAGTGTCTGTGCAAGCTCTTACAGTATGCTATAAAACCTGGTACATTTCCACTGGAATTAACGTCATACCCAGGGGGTTGTGTGCAACGGAACGGAGAGGAGCACGTGAACCTGTAAAAGTGTACCTAAGCTCCAGTAGTATAATTTCCTGGATAAATGTTAAGCGTAGCATGGTATAATCAAGATAATAATAATAATGAGCTAATATAGCTTTCATGCTGTTTTATAGAACAGAGAAATGCTTTCATTTCAATTCATGCTAACTGCTGTGCATCGACATTTGCTCGTTGAAGGAAAACGTGTTCATTCTGATAGTTTAAGAACTTTTGTGTATCGTGTATCTTTGCCAGAAAAGAATGAAAAGATCTTCTGCTATGATTTTGTGCTAAAACGGAAAAACAACAAGCCTCGAGAGCTAAATTAAGCCCTTAGGACAGAAACAGATGCATCAGAATTTAGTTGGAATCACATTTTCTATAATATCATTTGAGAGTGTTGAGAACCTAAAACATAAATTGAACAGTACTGTTCCTACAGTATGTTGCTGGCACAGAGAGAGATCCCCCCCCACCTCCTTAAACTTAATTTAGCCACTAGCTACACCCACAACCATGGAAATGAAGTGTGAATGGTTCACATTCTTCCATATGTCTGCTCCCAGAAGCTGTTGTACAGCTTTTTCTAACAGCACCTTCAATTTACTGATGAATAACTGCGTTAGTCTATAAATCTATTTCTATAAGACTCTATAAGTCTATACTATACATGTTTTTTTAATAGTCATCTTATTTTGTTTTTTTAAGTAGTGAATGTGAGATGAAATGCATGAAGATATCCATAGGAGGAAACAAGCATCATTATATAACCACAGTCGTTCTTGGGTCACTTTAAGCCAATGAATCAAATCAAGTTCATGTAGGAACTCCTATGCAAATGACTTAAATGACGAGACAGGTAAGGAGAAAAGAAATCAACATTGCAGAAGCAGCATAGTCTGATTGGACAAGAAGAGTAAGCAAAGCCAACCGTATCAACAGAGGATGAAAGTGTGACATTTTGTTAGATGTGACACAGCTGCATTTTCTGTGATGCTTCATGCTCCCACACAAACAAGACCTCCAGGTTCTCCGGTTTCGTCCCATCTCCCACCTAAAAAAACATGCTGGTAAGTGGACTGGCTACTGTTCCTATGAGTGCGGGAACCCGAGTCTATTTCCGTCTTGTGCCTGGTGTTCCAGGGACCCATTGCCACCCTGAGTGGGATAAAACGCCTACTGATGATGAGTGCGTGAATGAACATGACGATGCATTTAGTTTGAAAAGCGGCGCTTTTCAGCAAAAACAGTTGCGTCATTATATAGCTTATTTGATGAATTTTGGCTCAGTCTATTCAGATTGTGTATTTTCTTTTTCTCATAAGGATTTTTGTCCTTTAGAATATTCTGAACAATTCATGCTTTGGTTAACATCATGAAACGTCAATGGAAAACACAATCGTGCTAAAGGGCTGCTCATTAGACAAAGAATCAGTTATTTGCTAAGCTCAGTAATAGCTCTAAATTTTCAATATTGGAAACACACACACACACACACAGTGTGCAAATATATAGTGAGGGAAGAACAAGTCAACCCAACAACACACATGTTCAGCATGCAGGATCACACACAGTGCAGGCCAATGTGAGAAAGAGGAAGAGAGCAGGTGATGAGAACGAAAGGTTGAGATTAACCTGATTGGTCAGAGGTGCTGTCAGTGACCATAGCAGAGGAGGAGGGGGCGGGGGAAGGACCAGTGCTGATTGGCTTGGCGCCGTTGTCTGAACCAGCTCCGCCTTTCTGCTTAGTTTTGGTGGACTCTGGTGCTTTTAGCTTCTTGGCATGTTTACTTCCTTTGTAGTGCGCCTCGGCTTGGGTCTACAAAGGAGAACAAATGAACCGTGCAAATGAGGCTCATTTTCAACAACTGGCATCACGTACGTCACACACACACACACACACACACACACACACACGAACGATCTGGGATGAGATGCCAGGATCAGAGATTCATCCTAAAACCACTGAAACACTGTGTGATGGTGATTATATCTAGATGAATATCATATTTGGGAAGTGTTTGTGTGTGTATTATAATCGAATACAGGTGTACCGAATACACCCCGTCCAGGGTGTACCCTGTCTTATGCCCCATGCTCCCTCAGATAGGATCCAGGTTCCCCGCGACCCTGTAGGATAAGCAGTATAGAAAATGGATGGATGGATGGATGTACCAAATACAGTCATACAGCCAACCCTGACAAGGATATTATTGTGAAAATTCTTCTCTTTGTATATCCCAGCTTGTTAGGAAGCAGTAGCCTGAGCTCAGGGTCAGTCATGATACAGCTCGCCGTGAGCAGGTGGGTGAAGAGTCTTGCTCCAGGGCCCGAGAGTGGCAGCTTGCTGGTGCTTGAACTCACGACCTTCTAACCAGTAGCCCAGAACCTTAACCGTAGCGTTACCACTATGTTAGTTGGTTTTAATGGCTGTATTTATGTGCTATAAATATAAGCAGAAGATAACATGCTGGTTTGCTCTGTAGATCTGAATAATATGCTAATCCTTCATAACTATCTCGATTCGTCAAAACAACAAATGAAAATGTTTCTCTCCACAATCCAGCAGAATTGGGAGACATATGAGAAAGTCACAAAGTGATGAGAACTGATTAAACGGACATGAACAGTCTATAGTCACCGAAAGCCAGTCTTACGAGCTCATATTAGAGTCTGGTTCACTTCCAGCTGTGGATTTATAGGGAAAATGAGCATTTAGAAAGGATTTTGAGATTCAGTCTGCTAGGACTTACGCGGCTCACGTTCTCGTTTTCACGAGATCAAAGTCGCCAAGTCTCTGAGGACTTCAAATACAGACACTCTCCGAAGCTTATTCTAACTAGATTTCTCACGGTGTTCAGACAATCCCTGGGAGATTCTCGTTTCCTTTACGGAGTATCTGAAGATTCTGTGTAATTAACCTCGCCATCCTCAGCGTCCTACCTAACAATTTGTCATGCTCGGACTATTCTTATCTGCGTTATACAAGTCCGCAGTTTTATAAACCGCCATAATCAGCATTTTATCCCCAGGTTTCTCTATAAGAGATGGAACGAGCATATTTCTCGCTCTATGACCTGTCAGAGGCTAGAAAGCTGCAAAAACGCGAGAAACCCCTGTCAAGAGCTGATAAATTGGGGCCGTTATGAGAATAATGCAGCAACTCTGCCCGCATTATCTTTCATTGCTTTTCCCCTACGTTTACAACACTCTGCAGTGTAATAAAAAAGAAAACCGCATTTATTCCAGATAGGAAGTGGATGTGCTTCTGTTGAAAGATGCATAACTTTTGCAATCAATACACACGCTCAAAATGAGTAAAGACGAACATTTAAGATGACAGAGCATGCAGCTGATGCAACTGTGAACTAAAGAAGAAAAAAAAACCCACAGTGACAGACTGAGAGAATTCCTCTTTTTGCATTCATAATTTAAAGGAGCTTTGGTCTCACAGATTCAATTGATGAATTAACGATAACTCAATCTGAAAACAATGAAATGCATATTATTAGGATTAAATGGGGCTCTGTTTTTCCCTTTCTGTCACGTTCTGTTATAACGGAGAGGCAGAGACGGATGAAAATGAACTTCAGCAGTTTTAATATATAAAGTCCAGCAACAAATCCAATACATAACGCAGATTCAAAGTCAAGGCGGGCAAAAGGGCCGGGCGATCAGCAAACAGAATATCGTAGAGTAACCAAAGTACAAAAACCAAGGAAGGAACAAGTTCAAAAAACCAGAACAACAATCGGCCTCTGGTTCCTTCTCGCAGCACGGGGTAAACGGTGAGACAGATTTGTCCACAGGCTGGCCCTCCCTCCCAAAATTTTTTAAGGTCGGGTGAATTCAGGATTCCCGACAACTTTTATTAATAGTCCCACTAACTGAGATAGGCTACTTAGTCCACTATATCCAGTGGTGATAAGAAGCTCTGCCCACTGGTGAACTCCTTCTCGTCGGGTTTGGGGTCCACCAGGATAGCAAAATAACGCTGACAGAAAACATTGCGTGTAAACTGAAAAGCCAGCACACGGATCCGGGGATTACATAAAAGTCCACTGGGGAAAAAAGGACTGAATTAAGCACTGGCATGGCTATCCTGGTGCTATGCCCCTTGTGCCTTCCTGTTGAATCCATGGTGCAGGCGATGCAAATATATAATTTAAAGCAAACAGATCCAATATGTAAGGCAGTTTGAAAGTCAAGGCAGGCAAAAAGGACAAACAATCAGCAAACAGGATATCGTAGAGTAGAGTTACCAAAGTACAAAAATCATGGAACGAACAAAGTCAAAAAACCAGAACAGCAATACAGGATAAAATGCTTGGTAATGACAGAATGATACTATGATAAAGTGAAGCTGAGTAATGACTTTGCAAAGAGTGAGTGAATGGAAAGTCCTTGAATACTGTGGCTGTGATTGGATGCAGATGTACGTGATTAGAATGAAGGTGAGAGTGTTCTGGGAATTGCGGTCTATGGCGTGCAGGATTAGTCCGCTTCTTTCCGATATTTCCCCTCACACTTTCTTGCAGTACACTGGCGTTCCCATTCTGCCTGCGGAATGTAAAGCGACTTAGACATTTTCAATCAGTACAACCAAATGAATAATTTTATCGCTGCAAGTCTGGTATAAGATGAGTCGAGACACTGTTGAGTTTCTGTGTGTAGAGTATCTGTGACTCTGTGTTTATCTGCTGCTGAGCAGGCGATGGGAACGAGGAGGTGTGTGAGCCCCCTACTGGGCAAACAATTCATACCTCTCCACAATAACAATGGTAGAGAGATATAACCAACAGCACAACTAAAGCTTTTTGGATAGTTAAACACTGTATACAATTGCCACATTAAAATTATCAAATGTAAACCTAGTAGGCTAGATAAAAGTGAAATACTTATGAAAAACTGCTAATTCTTATAGCCATGAGTGTCTTCTTTCATATGAACCATGAACCACTACTATGGAGTGTGACATCACAAATTAATTCAAATGCTGAATATTTAGCTGAACATTAGCTTTTTCAATCATTTATTCAACGGAAATATCAATAGATGGGGTTTTCTTCTGTGGAAAAATTAAGTACACCCTTGGTCTCAGAAGCTTGTATTTCCCCCGTTAGAAGAAATCATTCCTTGTAGGAGTTTTGCATAATTGTCCACCAGGCTTGCTGGAATTTTTGACCACTTTTCCATGCAATATTCTTTCAGTTGCAAGCTGTTTGAAGGTTTTCTTGCATGTACTGTGCATTTCAAATCCCCCACAACATTTCAATGGGATTCAAATCCGGGCTTTGACTAGGCCATTCCGTAATCCTCCATTTCTTCTTTTTGAGCCATTCCTTGGAGGAGTTAGTGTGCTTAGGATGTAAAGTATTTTTTCACGGCTAATTAGCGATCTACCAGATCTGAGAAAGGAGCCCACTGGTGTTGATGGCGTTATTAACATAAAAGGTGAAACATGGTAATCTGATCTGTTTGAACAGAGTGTACAGATGAGGAGGTGGCAAAGCTTGACTGACTAAAGTGCCACTGCATCACTGAGCTAATTCCCAGTGGCGCCACGATCAGCAGGCAGCCGAATGGCATAACGGGAAATACAGGAAACTGTTAACCAACGTGAAAATAGACAGACACGTGGATGAAAGAAATTGAAATGAAAAGGTCGACTCAGGTTTTTAACACAAAATAATGAAGATCGTGTTAATGATTCAGATTAACATACAAGTGGTTCACTTTGTCTCCATTTCAGCGCCTTCTATTTCCGTAATTGCCTAAATTTCTCCCTGCTTTCCTTCTATCTTCCCGTTATTTTATGTTTGAATTTGTACTTTTAGCCACGAGACCCTTTTCTCATATAAAAATTCTAGTCTTGTATAATTTTTCATAATCAAGTTGTAGTTCTATATATTCCATGTATGTTTCATATAGATGGGCATATGGAAGGAAATCAGGAAGTGCCTTTTGCAAATGATATGTAAATGAGGTGGGCAGTAGCTTGATTCCACAAAGGAAAAAGCTGAGACATCAGTTAGGCTCAAATCCCAACTCATTTTGATGTTGTATGAAAGTTGAATGAATTCGACAGGAAACAGTTGATGTGTTATTCCTGGTGCTTAAATCGTCCCTGATTTCTAGGCACCTTTGATGAATAATGTCTAATACAGAGTTAGTCTTTTACTGTTTAGCTTTAATCATGAGGAAAAGTATGAGCTGTCAGCAAACGGTTCTGTGTGACAGACCCAGTCCCCC
>JAOUWY010000075.1:4611298-4622369 GCA_025728095.1 Prietella phreatophila
CTGTGATGGACTGGCACCCTGTCCAGGGTGTACCCCGCCTTGTGCCCCATGCTTCCTGGGATAGACTCCAGGTTCCCAGTGACCCTGAAAAGGATTAAACGGTGTTGAAGATGGATGGATGGATGAGCTGTAAGTTTTACTGAGCTTCTTGCAGAACCAGCCACGGTTCTTCTGGAGACTTTGATGTGGAAGTGAACTGGGTTTTGTAGCAAAACCAAGCAGCCTTCGTTGTGGTTTTTTGGGTCTGAAAAGTGGTCTCTTACATAATATGCTGCTTTCTTTACTGACATTACAAATATTTTTCCATAACATTACATTTTATGCTGGAAAAGTAATGTTCGCAAATTTTGTCACATAAAAAGAGCTGTACCGTGTATAATTTTTGCAGTAAACTTCCTGAACTGTGTAAACATCACATTAGAAACATTTGGTGACTCTTGCAGGGCTTTCCCTCTGGCCAGCAGACTCCATTCCAAGGCTTGCCATTACTGATGGACCTGTGAATTCTGGCTTGTGTCAGCAAATTGTATTGGAGAAAATCAGAGTATCTGTCCATGAACCAAAGCTTAACTGTAAGTGGGTCGTGCAGCAACACAATGACCCTAAGCACACAGATAGGTCTATAGAGAAATGGCTAAAGCAGAAGAAATGTAACATTTTGAAATGGCCAAGTGAAAGACCAGACCTTAACCCAATAGAAATGTGGAAGGACCCAAGCAAGCCCTCCAACATCACTGAGTTGGAGCAGTTTTAAAGGAGGAATCGGCCAAAATTCCTCCAACCTGTTGTGCAGGATTGATCACCAGCTACTGGAAGTGTTTGGTGGAGGTTATTACTGCTTAAAAGGGGGGTCACACTAGATACTGAAAGCAAAGGTTCATATACTTTTTTTTTCTGATGAATACTGTATATTTACTGCTGGATAATTTTGCTCAATAAATAAATGTAAAAACTAAAAAATTGTATGGGGTTTTATTTGCATCAATTGTTTAATTTTGTTCATTTTATCTAGTTTTAAGATGTAAATAAAGATCTGATCACATTTCAAGTCAATTTTATACCGAAATACAGAAAATTGTAAAGGGTTCACAAAACTTCTGGTATCACCGTATCTAGTCCAAGGTCTGTACGTTTGCTGATCAGCCTGGATGGGTCTATGGTGTTAAACGCAAAACTGAAATTGATCAATAACGGGTCTCTTCCAGGTTTCTCTCCAGCTCTCATCCCTGGTCTGAGTGCTGGTCTACGCAGGGCTAAATCCCCGCTGAGCGTCTCACCGAGAGCATGAGTTGGGGCATTTCGCTTCTCTTAGACTCTTGCTATCTTTATTAAGGTGGTACACTTTGGCCAGCAACGGTCTCATCAATTGGTCTCAACACCAGTTATCCGTATCTATATATAGATCTAATATTACATTTACTCCACCATTTTTCTGGTTGGAAAGCTGGCCTGGCTCTGTACTTTTTCCCCACTTGTAGCAAGTCACCCCATAACAGCATAGTAATAACATAACAGCATTAAGGCATTTCAGTTGGTTTTATTGATCAGCACTGGAGTGATAGATATTATTACATCATGACAGAACATTTGTCTTCAGTAAGCGGTGTATCTGGGCCAGGGCTGCCATGGATCAGGAGCCTAAACGTGGAAAGGAAGTGTAACCAATCCATCAAAAGCATGGTTTTTCAGAGTTTGGAGGAAACCCAGAGGTGAACCTCGAGGAAACTAATGCTAAAGTGGCTTAATTTGATATGCTTTATGATGCTGATACTACATATTAAGGGAAAATGAAAGTTTTAAAATGACAACTGTCACTCAGAATTTGTACTGTGTGCAATTAACATGAAATACATTTTTTTTTAAACAAATCGGTATGTGAGCCAAATGTTTTAAGCGTTATGTTTTCTTCTTGAATTGGCAGAATTTGGCTTCTTTCTGGAGAGAAATGCTTACAGTTAGCAAAATGATTTGCCAATAGAACATTTCAAGCTATTTCAAGTTGAAATGAATAAAAATGATCTAGTAATAGGTTTAATAATTTTATATTTGGTTTATCGTAACAATAGTACAAAATATTAGTACAAATCCAACATACATTTGACAATATTCAAGACATTTGCACTCTGCAGTGTAACTGCAAAGTAGAGTTTTCTCCTGTTAATTATACACATTGTCTGTAAAATCTTCATGTTCATACACGTGTTCATTTACTTGTGGCTTTAACATTGCGGGTTCCATCACTTATTTCTGATGAGCTGTGAAACGTTGACATGCACGACGGCAGACTGATTATTATTTTCAGCTGAGTGACCTGATTATTATTATTTTCAGCTGAGTGATCTGATTATTATTATTTTCAGCTGAGTGACCTGATTATTATTATTTTCAGCTGAGTGATCTGGATATAAATGCAAGGTCTAACAACAGGCAGGTAGTGTTTTATGCTGCGTTCGACTAAACGCATAACTCCGACTTCCAACTAGGAAAGACCAAAGGAAATGCCCCTCGACTTGGAATTCCCACTCTGAAACTCGGGATGGTCTCCTCAACCCCCGAGTTCAGAAAGTGACATCAAATCAACATGGCTGCTCATAGCATAAACATTAAACAAAGTAGCGCTTCTTCACTTTTCATTGTTGTATATACTGTGTATGATTTAAAGCAATCAACATACGGTCATATTTGCTTGTTAAATCTATCACACTGATTAAACAGAGCTCTGTTTTGAGGAGGTAAACATACACAGTATGGTGAAATGTACCTTTGTGGACACCTGACCATCACACCAATACTGTATGTGGTTCTTCCTCAAACTGTTGCCACAAAGATTGACTCATACAGTTGTATAGAACATCTATGAAGGCTCTATCATTATAATTTTCCTTCACTGGAACTAAGAGGCTCAAACCTGTTCCAGCATGACAATGCCCCTGTGCACAAAGCAAGCTCCATGAAGACATGGTTTGGTAAAGTTGGATTGGAGGATCTTGAGATCCCTGACTTCAAGCCCACTGAAACACCTTTAGGATGAACTGGAACACCGACTGCACCCCAGATCTCCTCACTCAACATCCTCACTAATGTTCTTGTAGCTGAATGAACTCAAATCCATACAGCCATGCTCCAAAGTCTGGTGGAAAGCCTTCACAGAAGCGTGGAATTTTGGAATGGGATGTTCAACAAGAACATATGAGTGTGATGGTCAGGTGTCATCAAACCTTTGGACATATAGAGTACATCCCTCATCACATTTAGCTGGTTTCTAACAAAAGACAAACATGGAGGCAGCCATGGGATCTGAGATCACACTGTTGCATCTTTTCTGATCTTAGCGAACACAACAAACGTATCCTGTACACAGTATGTCATTTCTATCTAAGCAGTTGCTAATCCCATATATTATCCTTTATACAGTTTCAGTTCATTTCACTTTTGATGAAATGTGCACGGTCTGCCTCTGACGGATAGTTTTTTTCAATCCAGATCTATTAGACCACCTCTCGAGCTCAGTTATGAGCACTCTTATGGATTATGAGTCTTGATGATATGCTTCATGTGTGTGTAACAAGAGGAGAAAAATTACACCACTCTCCGCATTTCCAAGCTGACTGATTTCTCTTTTGACAGATTTTCTGCAATCTTTCTGCAAGTGTACACTTCTAACACCTGATATATATGATATATATATATATCATAGTATATAGTATATAGAGTGTGAATATTGTATGAGGAACATAATCATGCATTTTGCGTGATGGTGCCATAACACACAAACACGACTGCACAGCTCTGACAGACGCCCGCGTCTTAATCACCAACCATGAATCAAAGTGCAGGAAACACGCAGCTCTCATTTACTTCCCCGACACACACGTGGCACAGGAAGGAAGCAGTTTTATTTTTAGCACACCTCTCACGAACAGGTGGCTGTCCTCAAAAACACCTGAAATACAGCGAGAGGGAATCTGAAGCAGTCTAATGCCATACTGATGTGGCTGAAGATGAAATAGAGATATGAAAAAAGACATTTCTTTGTTGCCCCTTGTTGTGTGTCAAGTGTTCCATCATCATATCTCACCCAATCTTTTCGCACCACATCCTATATATATTTATATAGGATATACATTTAGAACCGATCTGATTTTCAGATTCTGAACACTGTGTGTGTGTGTGTGTGTGTGTGTGTGTGTGTGTGTGTGTGCTCACTGATCTGAGCAATTATGCTCCTCTTTTATAAACAGCCATTCTGTATCCATAAAGCATTAATAAATGACTTTCTATAAAAGGGCATACTCAGTAGCATCACCACGCTTCTTTTGTTTCCATTAGCTACATTCAACCTATTATGAGTCATATAGCAATAATTAATATGTCCTGATAATCACTATGAAAACACATGACTCAATATGACTCATCGACTACAGACCATTTTCATTTCTGTTTACATTTATTCATTTGGCAGATTTTTTTTCCAAACAACAATTTTATTTTCCAAAAATAGCCAATGAGGCAGAATTCAGTCTAAGAATAAAGCAGAGCAGTGGAGGATTTTTTAAAATTATGTTTTGGTAAGGAATCAAATGTACCATTTTCCTTGTGTAACCTGTTGAAAATCCAGCACTGATAATCAAAACCCTTACCCATAATCATCATAGTGGCTTAAATCGTAGCATTCTTCTAGAAGAACTGAACAACTCCACATGGTTTAACAGAGAACCATCCATCCATTTTCCATACCGCTTATCCTACACTGAGTTGCGGGGAGCCTGGAGCCTATTCCAGGGAGCTCGGGGCACAAGGTAGGGAACACCCTGGACAGGGTGCTAATCCATCCCAGGCCACAATTGCACACACATTCACACACTACGGGCAATTTTGAAATGCCAGTCAGCCTACAAATGCCTTTGGACTGTAGGAGGAAACCGGAGTACCCAGAGGAAACCCCTGAAGCATGGGGATAACATGCAAATTCTGTGCACACAGGGCAGAGGCGGGATTTCAACCCCCAACCCTGGAAACGTGCTAATCACTAAGCCACCATAAATAAGCTTTGTAGCTCCAGTGTAAAAATAAAATGTCAGCTCCTGAGTGGCGCAACAGAACATTGCTTACCCAGTTGTCGGGAGATTGCGAGTTCAAATTTCGAAAGATGTCGCAGCCATGTGCTGCCAAGAGTCCAAGAGAGCAAAATTGCCTGTGCTGTCTGTTTGGGAAGGATGTCATACTCTCTCTGCCCTGTCAATCACAGTTATACTACCCAATCGTGTGTGTCATGTATGTGGAAGAGGGCAGATAGCGATTTTCTCTGAACGCGCTTTGTTGTCCTTCTCGGAGGACGTATGTGTTTATGCCTTTATCCTCACTGGTTGGTAAGTGTTGTGTGATATGGGAGAGTTAGCAAGTGGTGGAAATTTACAAATGATCAAATTGGAACAATATTGGGGTAAAAAAACAAACAAAAAAAACCCACAACAACAACCCAGGAACTATGTCTTGGTTGATTGTTTCCGCTTTCAAAAGTGGAAAAGTGTATACTTTCCGTTCCATTGTTCTTTTTTTCAGGAACCATCAATGGCTCCTGTGGAGGTCCTAGGAATTAGGACCTGGTGGTCACTAGGATAATACATCAAACATTACTGTGATGCACCTGTTTAGTTAAACCATGCTAATGTAGAGGACTCTGAGCATGTAGGATTAATCACTAACACCATTACAAATTTCATCTTTACACAGCGAGCCAAAAGCCTTACTTAATGCACTTAATATCTCCATTTCCTTTCTCTACAGGCACATTAAAGTGCTTGATCCCCGCTCTTATACTTGATTCATATCCAAGGCCAAGCCCAGCTCTTGGATTTCACTTTTCTAACAGCTGGAGGGAAGCTATGATATAAAATGCACGATAGAAATGTTTATGCTTCTGCACTTTCCTTGAGGCTACAGGTCAGAGGCTTTTCCTAACATGCCAAGAAGAGAACAAAATACACACTGGAGGATTACAAGGATTTCCTGTGTTATTTAAACAAACAATGGGTGTGATGAGGCCCAACTTTTTGAAATGTGGTTAAAAATAATGTGGAATAGCCTTCATTCATTTACCTATCATCACATGAATGAAATCCAAAGCATCTTGCAAACTCAGAGACCATAATCCAAACACATCAGAAGAGCCACAAATAAACAGCTGGGTTTGTGCGAGTGCTAAAAACTCAACATTCTCCTGAAGGCTTCCGTTTCTTCACACAATCTGCGATCGGTTAATGACCGACGTTTAGTAGTTCCCACTCAGCGTGGTTCAAGACCCCTTTCCAGAACCTTCACACCATCTGTCCCTCAGCGGTGGAATGAACTTCCAAACTCAAACCGGATGGCAGAATCTGTCACAACCTTCAAAAAGCAGCTAAAGACCCGGCTCTTCCGTGAGCACGTAACTAACCCCTAAAACTCCAACCCCACATTATACTTAAAAATAAATAAACAACAACAATCTATAGGTATTCCTACCTACCAATTTTATTTCAAATCATTGGGCCACAAACTTGTTCCAGGGGTTTGTCCAGCATAATCCTGACCAGTATAAAGAAGACAAATGTTCAAATGTTTCAGTTATTCACTGCAGTTATTTTATTTCTCACACCTAACATCTTGTTATTTTAAATAATCCTAATGGGATTTTTATTTACCATCAAACGTTATGTATTTCCATTAGTGCTGTCCAAATATTTATGCATTCAAAGCTATAAGGATCACATTTCAGTGAGATCTACTTCCTGCCACTTAAATTAAGCAGAATGCTTGCTTTCTAAATGTTTTAGATAAATGAGCCGTGTTACTTGATGTAGAAAAAGAGCTCGGAGGAAAGGAATCAAAACATGAAATCAGGCTAAATTTAAGATTAACCCCTATCAGTGCCTTTTTCAGATCATTTAGGGAGATAGTCCACTATGTTGGTTTCCATTATGCAACATGCTATGTAGTGACCATTCATAGTGAACTGCGAGCCATTACAGATTCAGCTTAATTGGGTAAAAAAAAAAAAAAAAAAAGGTTCTTCAGGAAAATACATGTGTAAAATGATTTAAGTTAATAAGACTTAAAGAGACATTACAGAAGCTTACAACTGGCTTGTGTTATGAAGCCTTATTTAAAAAACACCACACACACACACTCACACACTCACACAAACACACCTTATCCATGCCATTTCGCCTACACAAGGTTGTGGTGAGCCTGGCGTCTATCCAGGGCACAAGGTGCCAACCCATCATAGAGCACAATCGCACACACACACACACACACAAACACACACACACACACACACACACACACACACACTCACACACACACACACACACTACATCAGTTTTGAAACGCCAATCAGCCTGTAACGCATGTCTTTGGACTGGGGAGGAAACCCAGAGTACCCAGAGGAGAACATTCAAACCCTCCCCCCTTTTTTCTTCATAAAAAGTGGTCCATTACGTAATATTATATTTGACTAGATCTTGCCGTTTGGAAAGTATCCAATATTCGACCATCACTATTCTCACAGGGATGCGATGCATCGAATGTATACAACACCGGACGAGTGTGGTGCAGTCCAGTGGTGCAGCATGTCTGCAACCTCCAATTTATCACACAATATTTACTTTCATACGTTTTTGACAAATGTAATGCTGTTTCTATGAAGCTTAGTGAATGGGATCGCACATGCAGGCTATGAAATATGGGACACCAATATAACAAAACTAGTACGCTCAAATCTTAAAGCTGAGTGAATATGATGTAATGTACAGTAACATTCCGGCTACTTTGTGTAATTTGAATTCGGTTTGCAATATGTGAAGCTTAACGTGGACCGTTTTTAAAAAAGAAATTAAACACACACGTGAGCGAGAGGCAAAATGTAGGGTGTGAAATTTGCAGTGCAAAATTAGGGCAAGTTAGTGTAATAAAGGTGTAAAAGCCTTTATTTCACAGCACATCAAGTGCACCGTTAGGGCGGTTGGTATAAATGGGCTGACAAGGATAAGCCCTCACTCTCTTTGAAGGAAAAACTACAAGCACATATGCCTACGGTTTTCTTTTTTTTCTTATTTGTGGCTAACAAATAGCACCTTAAATTGGATTATTGTCTGATTTTTGTGGAAGTACAACAGCACTTCCAATGACTGTAAAGGAAAATGATTTCCTTCTAGCCCAGACTGTAGATTTGTGCTGCCTGCCAGAGACAGTTATGTCGGTTGATTACACTTAAATCTGCGTCACTGACACATCCGTAACACATGATTGTTATGAGCAGTGATTAAGGGGCTGCATGTGAAATATAATACAGGGTGTAAAAAACACAAACAGGATGGATTACTTTATTGATCACTGGGTAAATAGACTTGTGCTGAAGGGACACAGAATGACAACAGACTTGAAAAACAAAGTAGCATCATGAATGGTGCTGCCTATCTGTCCTTCACTGGATGTGTTCCTATGCGTATGCATAACAATTTTATGCCTATGATGAAACCGTGTTCTAGGGGTATTTGGATAAGATTTGTGAAGGTTTAGCTACCCTCATGGCAACAACAGTTCCTTATTAATTCTTAACAATTACTACACAGTTATAAATACGACAATTGCTTATGATTTGTTTTGTGTTTCATGTTACTACATTTATCCATCCATCCATCCATCCATTTTCTACAACGCTTATCCCACTGGGTCGCAGAGAACCCCATGGCGCACAAGGCAGGGAACACCCTAGACTGGTTGCCAATCCATCACAGGGCACATTTACATATATGTTCACACACCCATTCATACACTATGGACACTTTGCTTGTCTTTGGGCTGGGGGAGGAAACTGGAGTACCCGGAGGAAACCCCTGCAGCACGGGGAGAACATGCAATACACACACAAGGCAGCGGCGGGAATCGAACCCACAACCCTGGAGGTGTAAGGCAAACGTGCTAATCACTAAGCCACGGTGCGCCCGTTACCACATTTATAATTCATAGAAATATTTGCTGTGTCCATATCCAGCTCACAGGCCACAAGTGGAGACCCCTACCTTGTGCTATAAGACTCAACCATAATAGTTTCAGACTCAGCCAATCGTGTGACAGCAGCACATTACATAAAATCACGCAGATACAAGTCAAACGCTTCAGTTAATGTTCACATCAAACATCCGAATGAAGAAAAATGTGATCTCTGTGACTCATTTCAGACACTGCTGATCTGAGAATTTCACTCACAACAGTCCCCAGAGTTTACACAGAATGGTGTGAAAAACAATATACGGTACACTGAGTGAGTGACAGTTCTGTGGGTGGAAGCGCATTGTTGATGAGAGGTCAGAGGAAAAGAACCAAGTTGGGTTTCAAGGAGGAAGGTGGTCGTTGTGGCGAGATGACCGGAACCAGGACACTGGGGAACTTAGCCACGAATCTGTATGGAACGGGAGCCTGTGACCATCCAACACCTACAGCAGCATACTGGCTTCGAGGACACCCTCAACCGGATGCCAGCTAAGGACTAAATGAATGAAATTAAGTTTGGTTTCAGCTGCCAGGAAGGATATAGTAACTCGTATAATCTTTACAACTCTTTACAACCGTACTGAGCAGAAAAGCATCTCAGAAACGCACAGAAGACCACATGAGGTTCCACTCCTGTCAGCCAGTGAGAAGATTCAAAGCACTAATACATGTGCTTGAAAGTATAGTAGACCATTCATAAAGTTAGATCTTGGTGAAGACGGCAGAAAACACGTCTGCTAAACAGGATACACTATATGGCCAAAAGTTGACACTTGACCATCACACCCATCCAGACGTAGTCCCCCTTTCTTCTTATAATTAGTTCTCTGGGAAGGCTTTCCATTAAATATCGGAAACTTGTTGGGATTTATGTTCATATGATCAAAGACTGGTGTCAGCCGAGAAGGCCTAGAGCACACTCGCTCAGTAGGGTTGAGGTCAGGGCTTTGTGCAGGACACTCAAGTTCTTCCAATCCAACCTTAACACACCATCGTCATGCTGGAACAGTTTCGGGCCTCTTAGTTCTTAGTTCACCGGAATTCTACAGCATACAAAGACCTTCTACACAGTTGTGTGCTTCCAACTTTGTGCCAACAGTTTGGAGAAGAACCACATATGGGCTTGACAGTCATGGGATCTACAAACTTTCAGCCTATAACGTGTTTCAGGGCTCATCTGGCTGGGACGGATTTGAATTTGACTGGACTTTGTATTTGAGTGGTGTTGTGTTGTAGTTCTTTCCATAAGGCCCCAAACAGCTTTACAGCTAGTCTTCTACAGGAACGCTTAATTGGTGCTTTTGTTGATTCAACCAACAATAACTAGGCTAAGTAACTAAAACACGACCACTACGCGTGATTGATCTCACTGAACTGAAATTAACTGTTAATAAACAAACTGACAAAGTGTTAAGCAGTATGCTAACTGTTTTATTTCTTTATTTATTTTTTACAGAACGCCATTATTCTCTCTCTCTCTCTCTCTCTCTCGCACGCACGCCGTTCAGCGCCCTCTTCCGGTCGGATCCCGGAAGCGCAGCGCTTCCTCCTTCTTCCTGCTCTCCAATGTTCGTCGTCCTTCTCCTCCTCCGGCTCCATTTCGACGGGATTTTTCATCCTCCTAACCGCCCCGGATCAGGACACGACCGCGTCTAAGGTAAACGGGAAGCTCCGAGCTACGAGCCGAGACCGAAAACGGCGTGCTGTCTTGTTTTATTTAGGCGCTGAAGAAGGCGAAGAAGAAGAAGGAGAAGAAGAAGAAGCAGCAGCAGCGGGGCGAGCGCGACATACACACACAGGGAGAGAGAGAGAGAAACTGACTTCACGCATCAGTTGCTGATAGTGGAGCATAAACAAACCTCGCGCGCGCGCGCCTCCAAAATTCCCCGCACAAACAATAATGCGTGATAGATCGTCTCCACGAGTTCTAATGCTGTATATGGATTCCTCGTCCTAAAGTCAACGCAAACGCTTTATTTATTTTTAATGCTTTTGCGTCTCTACCCCCCCCCCTCTCTCTCTCTCTCTCTCTCTG
>JAOUWY010000075.1:4667813-4678900 GCA_025728095.1 Prietella phreatophila
CTACTGGTCCAAGTGTCAGACAGATTTAACCAAAACACACAGCATATAGTCATAATACAAAACGAGTCCTGTGTCATGTTGACACGAAAACTCATTGATTTCTACTCCTTACTGGAACTTGGAGACCCAAACCTGTTCCAGCATGACATCGCCCCAGAGCTCCATGAAGACATGGTTTTCCAAGGTTCTGGTGGAAGAACTCGAGAGTCCTGCATAGAGCCTTGACCTCAACCTCACTGAACATCTTTGAGATGAACTGAATCACCGACTGCAACCCAGACCTCCTCACTCCTCAACATCACTGCCTGATCTCAAATGATCACAAATCCCCACAGCCGTGCTCCAAAATTTAGTTGAAAGCCTTCCCAGAAGAGTTAAGCTTATTATTACAGAAAAGGCTGACTAAATAGGGAATGTGATGTTCAACAAGCACGTATGGGTGTGGCGTCGGGTGTCCACTTACTTTTGGTCATATAGTATAGAACACCTAATTTCCTTTTGAACCGTGTTTGAGAACTGGTTAAACATTACTGATTAGTGACTTGGAATGCTCTCAAACGACCACCCCCTTGGTTTTCTATTTGGCGGGTTTCCAGTAAAGGCCAGTACAGGGGAGAGGTTATTCCCTTTTTTTTTTTTGTATCCATCACGATCCTCACAGCGGTACGGCGAACCATCTACAGTATTAGCAAAAGGGTCTGACAGGTTGCCCTGTCGTGGGAGTTAAGACTAGTCAATACGTGCAGAAATAAACGTGTGAAAGATAGTTTCCAGGCCTTTAAACGACAAGACGTGTTTATTTCCAGCTGCATTAAAGGTGGGGAAACCTGGGAATACCATTCTTATGGACATGGTTATTTACTTGTCAGATTTCCAGTCAAGATTGAAAGAAAAAGCTCTTAAATGAGAGTTAGAGAGCAATCCGGAGAGAACTCACGAATCTGTCATCTAAAATCACACCAAGAAGCATATCAGTGTGTGCCTGGAGTGTGAATGGTGATTGAGAGGTCTGGCATGAAGTCTGGCCGGAAGGTGGATCAATTCTGTTCTGTCGCGATTGAGTATCAGATGATTGGGGCTCTCAGTACAGGAAGATAACTCAGACAGTCTGATACATTCAGATAGATGTGAGAGGTGGATGGTGGAATCAGATATGCAAAGCTGTGTGTCATCAGATTATCAGTGCTGTGGGAAGCCATGCGATATGATCACTGATTACACCGATTTAGTGTTGGAATGGGGAAATAATTGAACATTTTCTGAGTGGTATTTAGTACTTTTTAGTCCTACTGGGAGCAAAGTGAGAAGATTGAAAATAATCCCTGGTGTTGCTCTGTGTGCGTGTTGCAGTGCGGGACCCAAAGGAGATAACATCTACGAGTGGAGGTCCACCATCCTGGGTCCTCCCGGCTCAGTCTACGAGGGTGGCGTGTTCTTCCTGGACATCACCTTCTCCTCAGACTACCCTTTCAAGCCTCCAAAGGTAAACATGGCATATGTAAATCTGCACTTTGTCATGGCTTTTAGGTAACAGTAGGACTGATAAGGTTACACTGGTTGTATCGTGCTGCCTCTGCTTTTACCCTTTGCTTCATGGTAAATATAGGTTTTTAGAAATGGCATGTAAAAGGGTCGATCGTTCTGTGATGCTGGAGTTTGACCGATCGTTGTTGTTCAGTATGGCAGACTCCATCCCTGTAGTTCATGGTCAAATCTTGCAGTGTAGGAATTGAACGGGATAAACAGGGCAGATCCTCGCTCTCCACGCTCTCTTCTCTGGTCTGAAACAGAGCTAACAATTATTTATGAAGTAATTTTCTGTTGGTTTCTGATGGCTGGTCTTGCTCGGTTTGTGGTCCACTAATGCATGGTCCTTGCGATCGTGGCTGGATGAAGGGCTGATGGGAAATGGGCAGAAATGTGAGGGGAAGAGAAGCGAGAGAGTTTTTTCACAGCGAAAAATCCCTGAAACATAGCAGCCTGTTCTCCCAAAGCCGAGCACAAAGAGGCTCATGGGAGCTCAGGGGTTGAGGGTTGAGGCTGGTTGGAGAATCTCAGGAGCAGCTGGGCGATTTTTCATTCTGTCTTTTTGATTCACTGTGATCCTCTCCCTTTCTTTGTCTTCCTCTTTATTTCTCTCTGTCTTGTTCTCTCACTGTCCCTACGCTGTTTCTCTTCCTCTTTTCTCTCATTCTTATTATTATTGAGGTCTTTTTGCTTTTTGCTGCAGGTCACTTGTTATAACTCTCTCTCTCTCTCTCTCTCTCTCTCTCTCTCTCTCTCTCTCTCTCTCCTTTTATTTTGTGTAATGGTTTGGCAGATTATAGTGTGTTGTAGTGTCATGTTATACTGATCCAGATGCACATTAAAACTTATCTAGGGTTTGCGCAAAGTTCTCCACTGAACAATGATTGACCAATCATAGCTTAGCAAGTATTCCTAGGTACCAGAACAAGCTTTAACAACTTTATAAAATGCCTTGCGCATAAGTTCGGCTACATGCTACGTTTCCACTGAGGTGAAAACGGTGGTTATTTATTTTTTTTAATACGGTGTAACTGCAGATTAATTTTGAGGCTGCGATAGTTGGTATTTTTAGGCCTCAAACTAACCTAGTTGCCGTGAGCTGTATAATGAGCCCATGAATGAATACACTACATGGACAAACGTTTGCACCTGGCCATCACACCCATGTGTGGTTCTTCACCACAGAGTTGGAATCGTATTGAAAGTCTTTGTATGCCACAGCATTCCAGTTTCCCTTCACTGGGATGTGTTGCAGCATGATGACGCCCCTGTGCACAAAGCGAGGTCGAGGAAGACGTGGTTTGCCAAGGTCAAACCCTAAGGTTTGCTGACCCCTCTGAACACCTTTGGGATGAACTGGAACACTGACTGCGCCCCAGACCTCCTCACAAAACATCATTGCCTGATCTTAATAATGCTCTTGTAGCTGAATGAACACAAATCCACACAGCCATGCGCCAAAATCTAATGGAAAACCTTCAGAGAAGAATGGAGGTTATTACAGCAGCAAAGGAGGATGAAATCTGGAATGGGATGTTCAACACATGACATAAGACATACGAGTGTGATGGTCAGGTGTCTACAGACTCTTGGCCATATATGCCATAATATTGGACAGTTAATTATTTGGCAGGAGCCGATTGAAAAAGTTCAGCATTTGCTTAAGGTGACTCATGAAGGTTAATGGTTTATCCAAGTCTCAATACCGGTGACTCATCTTCATGCTTTGGTTACCACAGTGGTGTAATTCAATTGGTTTCTTGTTGTCTCATTCATTTAAAAAGAAAGTAGTTGCCATGATTTGAGTCTTTAACGGCCACCAAATAGATCTCAAGAAACTTAACCCGTAGACTTAATATATTAACGTGTGGCCACAGCTTATTAAAAAATAACCACCATGTCACCCGAGCGGCTTCGTAACATGCACGTGGGATCGCCAGAGTCCCAAATGTTTGGGACGGGGTTTACTAATTTACCGTGTGTTTATTTGCTGTTATTGTTATTGTAGCTCTGTGCTTAGACTCCTTGGTTAAATGAATACCGTGGTTTTTCAATGTTTTTCAACATTAACACCACGTGTCACATCTAGAGCATGTGAGATCGCCTAGGACAAGAGGTTTCAACTGAGAACACAAGGAAACGCTGTTTATTCCAAACCCTCTTATACAGGAAGGACAGTGTTTATTGTCCGGTGATAAACATTTTATAGCACGGCCTTGTTGAACTCTCAGTTCTGATCGGTTAAAGGGTGTTGTATTAAAAAGCCGTGAGAAAGAAAGGCCAGTGAAGGCAAGACTGTATGATAACGGAAGCGCATTTTTGTTTTGTAGATGTTCCACATCATTAACAGCCTTAACAGTAAGTGGATTAAATGCACAACATATTGTTCTTTAATGAGTACAAGATTGACATTGTTGGCAAATTGCTTTGGTATAGGAGGATAAGAACACTACACAGCATGCAGTTATTAGAAAATAATCAGCTTGGGGGGGGGAGCAACTCCTTACATAAAATAAGAGCTTATATAATACACTACAACTCCGAATACAACGGTTAGACTCTAATAATAAAAGTGATGGAATGAGGTGCACATGAAAGAAAGTCCTCCCAAAGCTGTTCTGAGTTTTATCCGACTTTATATTCTGGTGAAGCACACAGGATCCCCCCCCCCGTTGCGTTTTTACATTAATGTAGTAGTAGTAGTAGTAGTGTGCTTTTCTTAATTAGCAAACTCTGCATTGTCGTGAGCCTGAATGTGATGATGAGGCGTTGGAACAGATGGACAAGGACAGGAGTCAGAGGGAAAGGTACATCTGCCAGGTTGTTAACAGAGAAGGTGGTGGTGATTGTTAGTGAATTAGCTTCTCTTTGCCTGTCTGTGGATAATATGTGCAAGATGGGCTGTTTTTCCATTACATCCACCCACGCAATTAAATGATAGTGTTTTTTGTTTTTGTTTGTTTGTTTTTCCTTTTTTTAAGAATATGTGTACTTCAAGGAACCTAACTATTCTTGGAGTTTACACCACAGAGCGGTTTCATTCTCAAAGTTGATTGGTCAGGCGATTAATTCTATATTAGGGGGCAGTGGTGGTTTGGTGGTTAAGGCTCTGGGTTACTGATCGAAAGGTCGGGGGTTCAAACTACCGCTGTTGAGCAAGGTCCTTAACCCTCTCTGCTCCAAGCGGCGCTGTATCATGGCTGACCGTGCACTGTGACCCCAACTTCCTAACATGCTTGGGTATGTGAAGATAAGAATTTCACTGTGCTGTGACCAATAAAGACTCCTCATTTTAACCACACGGCTCAGACAGTAGTTCCAGCTGATTATATTAACAAACTCGTTTTGATTTAATGGTGTTGTTTCTATAGTAACATCTCATTCACAGCAGCTTCTACGGAGGGCGTGTCACATAATCTAAGAAGTCTAATAATTAGCAGATTTTTATTTTTTTTTGTCTTGGAGTGGGGGGAGGGGTGATAGGGTGTTTAAGTGCAAGTTTGGGCATGTGGGTATGTTTAGGTAAGTGTAAATGAGTATGTGTGGATGGGTGCTACAGTTAACTATTGTTCAGAACAGTTCACAAACCCAAGCCTGTGTCTTTATGAGCACTGAGTTTGCCAGACCTGTTCCTGCTCACAAGCTGCTAAACCCGGCTCATTTTCATTCAGATCTAGATTAGAACCTTGGTGCCGTTATTAAAAGTGTAATTTGCTAAGCACTAAATCCAGCAGATTTTCTCCTTCTCGCGCTTCTCTTTCTATTTTGTCGTATACGGGTCTGCCACACACCTTGTTAATCAGTTGTGGGTTTTTTGGGTTTTTTAAATGAGTATACACTTTAGTTTATAATCTGTTCATGTTCACTGATGTGGCAAGGGTTAATGATGATGGAAATAGAATTAGGTTAAGCTGCTTATATTTCATTAGATAAATGCGCTTCACATTTTAAGTTTGGTAATGAGAGTGTCACCTTTGGCTCTGCGATGAAAGCCATGCGAGGTGATTTGCAGGCTTCGGTATGACCAAAATAAAGTGTTGTGTTTGTTTCTGGGAGACGTTGGTGAATGATGGCAACGGTGAAATGTCTGGTACATGACAGGCGACTGCGTTTTGCAGATCACTGGTGATGTTGAATGTTGCTGTACGATGACGAAAGTTATTTTTTGATGTTCGGTGATGAATGAGAGTGCACATGGTCTGTGTTTATGTTTCCCTTACCATGTTGGGCCCTTGTCTCTTCTCCTGATCACCCAGGTGACGTTCCGTACACGGATCTACCACTGCAACATTAACAGTCAGGGAGTGATCTGTCTGGACATCCTGAAGGACAACTGGAGTCCAGCGCTCACCATATCCAAGGTCCTGCTGTCCATCTGCTCACTGCTGACGGATTGTAACCCTGGTGAGTTCACCAGCACATCGTTATTACTGTTTCACTGCAAAACACAGATCCGAGAACCCGGTAAGGGTGTTTACCGTGATGAATGTGTCCCACTGCGCAGCAAAATACAGAGGAAAAGACAGCAGTACATAGAAAATATACACCGGAATACTGCGTTGGATGTTGTTTACTTAACAAACACGCTAACGTCTTTGGTTGCACAGAGACCGGTCTCACAAACCCCATGAAGATAATATGCCCATAAAGAGTTTAATATAATACAATATTAATAATGCAAATAATTCAGTGTCACGATACAGGTGTAAATAAACCACACGACTAACGCTGCTAATATTATTACACAGCACAAAAACACGGAACGTGTGTATCGCAGTACTCCGTGAACTGGCGCCTGTTCAGCTAGGCAGTATTTTAGATATCTTCATGACGTCATCATTTAGTTTTGCTGAGGCTTCTCCTGCAAAGCTCCGGGCATAACATACTAAACAATGGAGGAGATACTAAACAATTGGTACAGAAATAGATTTGAGTGTCTAAATCGTTGTTAAGAGAATAGCAGTGTATCTATGAATGTGCTGATATCTGATTATATCAGTCACTGTTAGCGATTAGACAGTGACATAACTGCAAACCTTCATGAATCATGTGTTGGAGCTCCGTCATCGCAGTGTGTGTGTGTATGTATGAGTTTCCACTCAAAATATGTCACTAAAAGATCATTTTCTTTGAACCAGTCATCATATAAATCTGTAATGATTGACAGGTTTGCTGGTGTTATTTTTGAATGCTCTGATATTAACTGACCCCATTGAAGCCCCTCTCCCTTTCCCTAGATCTAACATTACTAATCATTTGCACGATGCGCTCGTCTAGAGACGATTTTCCCGCTCGAAAGATGAGGCCTTGCTGTCCGTCCAGGTAACTGGGAGAATGTGAAATAAACTCAGTGCATTCTCAGCTTAGCTAACATTAGACATCATTTAACTAGATTTATTAAAGATGCACCGGATCTTTGGCCACCGAAAATGGTCAAAAGCGACAGAGAAAAAACAAGGCTGGAAGAACAAGAACAAAACAAAGATAGTTGTGTAATAAAGTGTCACAACGAACACTTCCGAAAAAAATACACCCTTACTTTTGCAAAACTGTGCATTATTGGTCTAAATGACCCGAGTCTCATCTCCGTAATGCAATCAATAAATAAAAATGCCCCTTGGTTTGGTTAGAGCCATATTTCAAAAAACAAATCCCGCCATATTCGGTATACAATTTTAACTGGGTCACTCAGAGCTAAGCGCGAAAACAGTGAAGCACTTTTCCATTTAAAGATAAGCCGTTATTAGCAGGTAAGCTGGACCCAGACAGTTTGAGGAAGTGTTTCATTTGGCCTGTTTTTATCACCACTTTTGTGTGATCTCATTTCAAACGCGGGTTCGACTCGGAGCAATCAGTAACTAAAAACAGCCAGACAGCAGCTCAATGCGCATTTGGCCTCAAGGCTCCAGTTTCAGATCCTCAGTTAAGGCCGTGCTGCGCTCGTGTTTGTGTGTGTGTGTGTGTGTGTGTGTGTGTGTGTGTGTGTGTGTGTGTGTGTGTGTGTGTGTATTCTGTGCTACGTCAGCTCTGAGGCTTTAGAAATGGAATCATCATGCAGCTGCTCTGTGTTTTAGCTCTGACTGTTGAAGAAAAGGTTATTGCATCAGTCACGGACAGACAGCATTGTTATGATGGCAGCATTGTTATGCACATAAGTCAGTACTTATTTTAGTACTTTTGTATCGCACCAAGCAGGGGTGGACAAATCATCATTTCATTATCTAGCCCACGGAGAAAGTCAAAGCTCTAGTAAGCACTAGCATTAGAAGTTTTTTTTTTTTTTTTTTAAATTTCCTCCCATGCTGTTTCCACATGCCTTTCATATTCACTGATTTCTGGAAATATCATCCAGCATCTGTTCAAAGCTAATTAATATGTCTAGTAAAAATAATTCCTACCACGTCCTCGCTTCGAGCTAAATATAATGAAGCAACTGGCGCGTGTTACGTTTGAACAAACATAGGAAATGAAACGGTTTATTTGGTGAAGGTCAATATAGAGTACTGGGTTTTTCGTCCTACACTTCTACACTTCTCTGGTGAAAGTGTAGCTGTTATATCAACAGCTGACTGTACAGTCACGTTCATTGAGCATCTGCTTGTCCCTGGCTCCCGGGATGTTTTGTCCACCCATGCCAAGGTATTGGAATGATGTTGGCGTGTTTTGGCTGTTGCAGCCGAGGCTCACAAAGGGTCCGATATGACAGAAAAACCATAAGGAGAATTAACATTTGCAATCATTTATTTAACAGAAATATCAATATTCAATAATAGATATGATATTCTTCTGTGGAAAAAGTAAGTACCTTCTTGGCCTCAGAAGCAAGTATTGCCCCCTTTAACAGAAATAACTTCTTGCATAATTATCCACAAGATTTGCTGGATTTTTTGACCACTCTTCCATGCAATATTATTTCAGTTGCAAGATTTTCTTGCATGTACTGCCATTTTCAAATCCCTCCACAGCATTTCACTGGGATTCAAATCCGGGCTTTGACTAGGCCATTTCTATAACCCTCCATTTCTTCTTTTTGAGATATTCCTTGTTGGAATTGCTAGTGTGCTTAGGATCATTATCCTGTTGAAAGGTCCACTTTCGATTCACCTTCAACTTTCAGACAGACGGCCTCACATTATCTTCACGTACTCTTTGATATGATGTAGAATTCATAGTTGAATCAATGAATTTAAGCTGCCAATTCCTTGAGACAGTGAAGCAACCCCAAACCATAACATTTCCACCACCGTGCTTTACAGTTGGTATGAGGTTCGTCTCCTGAAAAGCTGTCTTTGGTCTGCACCAAACATGTCTGCTGTTGCTGTGGCCAAACAACTCTATCTATTATTCATCTGTCCAGAGCACATTATTCCACTAGGCCTGGTCTTTGCCTATATGCTCACTGGCAAACTGTAGTCTTGCTCTAATGTTCTTTTTAGACAGCAAAGACTTTTTCCTGACTTGCCTCCATGCACTTTGAAACCAACAGTTGCAAGATTTGATTGAAAAGTCATTTGTGATGTAATTTATCAGTGTTTTTTTTTATATTGTCATATCACCTAGCCAGTCCATCTGATATTATTATCTTTAAAAGCTGCTAAGCTTAGATTTTCTTTTACTGAAGCATTTAAAAATACAGAAAAAACATGACTTACACAAAACCTTTTTTTTTTATTATTCAATAGCTTTTTCACATGAAAATCACTTACTTTGCAAATATAATATAAAGTACAAATATTATAAATATTTGCATAATATTTATTATACAAATAATAAATATTTGCTTAATAACAACAACCCCCCACCCTCGCCGTGAAAAAAAACAACATATCCAACATTTTCCGCTGGTTCTGGCCAGATACCAATCCCAGGTCTCAGCTCTGTGCCATCTCTATCCATTCCCTAATTTTATCATTCGATACAAACCTTCCGAGTCCAAGTGTTCTGATTCTGACACGGTCCATTAGTCATACTTGTCTAGCGGATTTGGAGCTTAGAAAATGACTCAGAACTTCCTGTTGTCTCCCGGTCAAAATAGACAAAAGTTTAAGCATCATTTATTACCACAGCGCATTTTATAAAAATGTAATCATTACCTGGGAGCTGCAATAAAACATAAATAAAAAATAAATAAAAGATGGCGGTGGTTACTGTAAAAATCCCCAAGTCACAGTTTCTGTTTGTAAAAGCTGTGGAAACCATTACACTTCTGTACAAGTACGAGTTTAGTGCAGTGTAGAATATCGTGATAACGATTGTGTTTTTAAGCATGCACCACCAGTTCACACACGTTCATACGCTCACTCAATGAAATCACACACTCGAACCTTTTGTGTTTAGCAGCTTGAAGATGCTCTACAGCGTTTGATAGAAGTGTTTGTGTGAGAGGAAACTGACATGAATCCACACCAGCAGGATCTGTCAAATATTTGTACTTAGTGTGGGTGTGTGTGAATGTGTATGACATGAAATACCTCACACACACACACCCTATGACATTCCCTATGCCATGCAACATATCAGGTCTAACTGAATATTATCCACTGCACGTTTGCCATTACAGCCGTAATTATATCATTAACCAGATGCCTGTGGTCAGGAACGTTTCTCCCAGAGAAAGAGAAATATTTAACAACCTCCTTTATTCAAATTGTTTCACATTTATTGCAACAGTGCTGAAGGACAGGCTTTAAATACATCGTCGGGAAACGCGAAGGTCAACCAAAACAGTATTCATTCGAGATCCTCAGAATTCAGCTTGTTTGAACAGACCAGACGGTATGAATTTATTCACCAGCGCTGTCTGACTTTTTTGTAAATAAGTTTTTATGAGCTGGTTATTTATCATCATCTGTGAGAGTTTATGTGATTTGAAAGGATACATACCATGCCGTTACATTCATGCTCTCATGTAGCTTCTTGTCACCACCGCCCTCATGTGAGTCAGGACAATTTTAAATATGGCCATAATGGTGGATTGTTCTCAAGAACAATCAAGTGTCTTAGGAGCACTCAAAAGGTCAAGGGCCGCGGCTCCTGTTTTTGAGGAACCCAGTCATAATATTAAGTTCTTCAAGAACGTTTTCAGACCTGGAGATCTGTGCTTTGTTTGGAAACGGGGACTTAAATAGTCGCATTGTTGTATTTTCTCCTCAGCTCGGTTCGCTTGCACGAGGCAGCATTTCAAAGCATCTCAACCTGTGTTTATGCGAGTCAAACATTTATGTTCCAGGGTTCTGTTCATAACAGTTAGCCATCTAGATGGATTCAATTCAGTTCAATTCAGTTTTATTTGTATAGCACTTTTTACAATAGACATTGTCTCAAAGCAGCTTTACAGAAATATCAACATAGTATACACATATTAAAGGTGTGAATTTATCCAAACTGAGCAAGCCACTGAGTGGAGATGGTGGCGAGGAAAAATTCCCTAAGATGTTTTAAGAGGAAGAAACCTTGAGAGGAACCCGACTCAGAAGGGAACCGATCCTCATCTGGGTAACAACAGATAGTGTGAAAAAGTTCATTATGGATTTATAAGAAGTCTGTAAGGTCTTAGGAGC
>JAOUWY010000075.1:4706241-4718954 GCA_025728095.1 Prietella phreatophila
CAAGTTAATATCACTCAATTGTGATTTTTATCTCATATGTACAAGTTAATATCACTCAATTGTGATTTTTATCTCATGTGTACAAGTTAATATCACTGAACTGTGATTTTTATCTCATATGTTCAAGTTAATATCACTCAACTGTGATTTTTATCTCATATGTTCAAGTTAATATCACTCAATTGTGATTTTTATCTCATATGTACAAGTTAATATCACTCAACTGTGATTTTTATCTCATATGTACAAGTTAATATCACTCAATTGTGATTTTTATCTCATATGTGCAATATCATTCAACTGTGATTTTTATCTCATGTGTACAAGTTAATATCACTCAACTGTGATTTTTATCTCATATTTACAAGTTAATATCACTCAACTGTGATTTTTATCTCATGTGTACAAGTTAATATCACCCAACTGTGATTCTTATCTCATGTGTACAAGTTAATATCACGCAACTGTGATTTTTATCTCATGTGTACAAGTTAATATCACTCAACTGTGATTTTTATCTCATATGTTCAAGTTAATATCACTCAACTGTGATTTTTATCTCATATGTACAAGTTAATATCACTCAATTGTGATTTTTATCTCATGTGTACAAGTTAATATCACTCAACTGTGATTTGTATCTCATGTGTACAAGTTAATATCACTCAATTGTGATTTTTATCTCATGTGTACAAGTTAATATCACTCAACTGTGAATTTTATCTCATATGTTCAAGTTAATATCACTCAATTGTGATTTTTATCTCATATGTACAAGTTAATATCACTCAACTGTGATTTTTATCTCATATGTACAAGTTAATATCACTCAATTGTGATTTTTATCTCATATGTACAAGTTAATATCACTCAATTGTGATTTTTATCTCATATGTACAATATCATTCAACTGTGATTTTTATCTCATGTGTACAAGTTAATATCACTCAACTGTGATTTTTATCTCATATTTACAAGTTAATATCACTCAATTGTGATTTTTATCTCATGTGTACAAGTTAATATCACTCAATTGTGATTTTTATCTCATGTGTTCAAGTTAATATCACTCAACTGTGATTTTTATCTTATGTGTACAAGTTAATATCACCCAACTGTGATTCTTATCTCATGTGTACAAGTTAATATCACTCAACTGTGATTTTTATCTCATGTGTACAAGTTAATATCACTCAACTGTGATTTTTATCTCATATGTTCAAGTTAATATCACTCAACTGTGATTTTTATCTCATATGTACAAGCTAATATCACTTAACTGTGATGTTTTTATCTTGTAATTGTCATTTAAAATCACTCAATTGTGACTTTTTAAATGATCTCATAATTGCAAGTTAATATCACTCAATTGCAAATTAGAGTTTTCATTTCCAGTAAGTAAAGCCCCATTAAATCCAGCAGTGTGTACACAGGCAATGTAACCTACCTGAAATATTCTTCCTAGAGAGAGCTGGCCACTCCAGCAGAGTGTTTTAATCTGAACAGGATAATGTCTGTTGTGTTGCTATGTTTGGTGAGGTGTAGAGAATAGCCTAATAAGTGGAAGTCACAATTGTGAATTAAAAAGTCCCAGCTGTGAGATATTAACCTGCAACTCCGAGACAAAAAGTCACAATTTTGAGATAAATCTGCATTTATATTTCTCACTGTGGCAGAAACAAGCTTCCATAACCCTGCCTTCCATCTAAGCTATCCTGAAGTGTCTCCTGAATGCACTTCACTGCCTCATTATGGTTTCTCTCTATCTCTCTCGCACCCTTCCCCTTTTTTCTGTTTCTCTTTGCTTGGGTCTTTGTGTAATTGTCCTAGCTTTGATCTAGTTTCTTCTTTTAAAGTTGAATCATCGCGTCACTGTGAGTCACTCATCACTTTACTGCGTGATTAATCAGACCACTTCTGAGACAAAATTCTCATTTGCCATGTGTGTTTTGGCTTGAAATGTTCTTATGTATCTTTATTTATTTACTTATGACATAAATCAATATGACCCTGTCCAGAGTGTACCCCGCCTTGTGCCCGATGTTACCTGGGATAGGCTCCAGGTTCCCGCGCGACCCTGAAAAGGAATAAGTGGTAGAAGATGGATGGATGGATAAATCAGGATATTTCTAAATATACAGTACTGTGCAAAAGTCTTAGACCCCCTCATTTTATTATTTTTTTTTTTGCAATACAAATTTTGCCTTATTGGATGAAGAAAAATGCAGTTTTAGATTTCCAAACATTTCATCAATTAATTAAACGCTACGGAAAAACATTGTCAGCACAGAAGGCAGCATACCTGTATAAACAGAAGCAGGTGTGACAGTCGAGGTCTCCAGAAGATCTGTTGGCGATTCTTCAAGGTGCTTAGATGTTTAGAAATTTCCTTATAAAACTGCACAAAGTGTACCTGGGACTAAAAGCAAAGGGTTACTACACCAAATAGTGACTTTGTTTAGTTTACTGCTGTTTACTTTTTGCTTTTTATAGAAGTTTTTTATTCTGTCGAAAATGTGAAGGCATCTTTGCTTTACAGCATTTCTTTACTTGTGCCTACAAACTTACTTTCATGTATAAACAAAGCTTTCCAAGTAGCTGAATGTTGTTTTTTAAAACATTTTTATCGTGGTCTGTCTGAAAACTCAATTCTGATTGGCTGGAAGGTACGCAAAAGTTGTTCCAGTTGCTTTAATCACCGTTCTAAATGAATGTGCTGCCTATAAACATCTGTAACCACAGTAACATACAGTTACAGTTGTATACACTTACGCACAATCCCTCTCTTTCTCTCTCTCTATATCTCTCTTTCTCTCTAATAGCTATTTATTACAATTCATTCAAATAAATTTCATCTTATCACACCACTTAGATTCAGAGCAGGCAGAATTCTAGCTCTAACGACGCGTGTATATATGAACTAATGAAAATGAAGTTTTCTTTAATCCTTTCAGTTGAATTTTGGGCTGCAAGCATTAATGAGAGATTTAACCTGTCAATGCTGCTCAGTGACCATGGTATAAGCGGGATAATCCACAGCTAGGTTAAGGTGTGCGTTACATGATTTTAACGCATCACGTTGGTTGGATCTTTGCCTTCACGTCGTGCATTTAAATCTTGTAACACACTCCTAGCCGTGGATTATCCCTTAATATCTTAGACATTGCCTCTCAAAGTGTGAGTGTCGAAATTACAACAGAAAGATAGAAATGCTAAGGAACGATGAAGTCGCCGGTGGTCTCGATGTGTTCCAGGAAGCGATCAAGGACCTCCTGTCATTTCGAAATCAGTCGGAAGGGTAGAGTTCTTCGTTGCTAGGCTAATGGACAAAGGTGATGCTATAACAGCAGAAACAAAAGCAGCTGCTTTGTGTATTTCATTCGTCAGCTCATTTATAATTCATTGATAAGTTTCGCGTACAGATCATGCGTTTCAAATGACATTTAAAAGCAGCTGAAGATTGACTTAATAAATGTGTGTGATGGCCTTCCTCCTGTCGAAACGATGTATGAAATCTGATTACAAGTGGCCACTGGAGATGCATTTATAATTCCAGGTGTGAACAGCTGTGCGTCTCGAGCGTCCACTTGTGAGTCGATCAGCCAGGATGCATGTTAATGCCAGGGCCTAAAGCTGCTAAGATGCTGCATGTCGCTACCAACTAACAAAAGCTTTCCCATAAATATATTCCCATGCCTTCATTTGTATACTTGAATTAACACAACTCACCAGCACAGTATTTTTTTTAAACAAGTAAGTTTTTACAATATCAGAGAGAGCGTTTAAGTGATCAAGTACATTTGCATTTTGGATGTGGATGGATGTGTGTGATTTTCACCATGAAGGATTTACAGGAAATTCTCCCCATCATTGGGTCTCTTTGGAGGGCAGAGAAACAGCTCATCTGTGCTTCAAACACACAATCAGCCAGCAGACAGACCGCCAAATTATTTTAGCTACTAATTGGTATGTCCAGAGTCTCAGCATAGCCTCCATCTCTCTCTGTCTCTCTCTGTCTCTCTCTCTTTCTCTCTATGTCTCTCTCTATCTCTATCTCTCTCTATGTCTCTCTCTGTCTCTCTCTATTTCTCTCTATGTCTCTCTATGTCTCTCTCTATGTCTCTCTCTGTCTCTCTGTCTCTCGCTCTCAGTCTCTCTGTCTCTCTCTGTCTCTTTCTGTCTCTCTCTCAGTCTCTCTCTCTGTCTCTTTCTGTTTCTCTCTCTTTCTGTCTCTCTCTCTGTCTCTTTCTGTTTCTCTCTCAGTCTCTCTCTTTCTGTCTCTCTCTCTGTCTCTGTCTCTCTGTCTCTCTCTGTGTCTCTATCTGTGTCTCTCTCTGTCTCTCTCTGTGTCTCTATCTGTGTCTCTCTCTGTCTCTTTCTGTCTCTCCCTCAGTCTCTCTCTCTCTCTGTCTCTTTCTGTCTCTCTGTCTCTCTCTGTCTCTCTCTGTGTCTCTCTCAGTCTCTCTCTGTCTCTTTCTCAGTCTCTCTCTCTCTGTCTCTCTCTCAGTCTCTCTCTGTGTCTGTTTCTGACTATCTCTCAGTCTCTCTCTCACTCTCTCTCTCTCTCTCTATTTCTCTTCATTCTTTGGGTCTTCTGCTACAACAATTCTAACATTCAACATCTCTCATGACATCCCTAGATGATCCGGCCAGACATTATTTTCCCATAATCCAAAAAAAAAAACTATGAGTAAAAACCCTGAAATTAATGTCCTTCCTATGAAGACAATGTATAAAATGTACTTATAAATATACTCACAACATGCTATGATGCATTCACAAGGCATTATACACATCAATATAATTATTTACAGGACGGTATTACAGTTTGTAGCACTGTTTATAATCTATTTATAAATTGTGTAAAGAATGCATTATAAGCAGTGCTTATAGTCTGTTATAATCCTCATTATAGCTTCTCATAATTCAGTGGTGCTTGGTGATATAACATGTAATAAACCCTCTTATAATCATCATTTCGACAGTTTATGATGCATAATAAAGATTGCTATAAAGTATCATGTTATTTCATAAATAATTATAACCATGTGTATAACGCCTTATGAATGCATTATAACATGATATGACCATGCTCATAGATTTATATAATACATAGATTTTTTTGGTGGACATTTGCTGAGAAACCCAAGCAACACTGCTCCATCCGGTACACTCATTACAGCTCCACACACACTAGCATGTCCAAGAGTTATCTGTGTCACTGGTGTAGCCAGGAATGAATTTAATGGGGGCGGATGAGGAAAGATATGAAATAAAATCACTGCACGATCTGTACAATTCAATTCAGAAGTGTGACATGCTCACGGATTTTGGGTGCGTGCCAGACAGTAGTAGGCGCTGTCATGATAAATTTGTTATTTTAATTACTTAAGCCCCAGTCTACAGCTCCACTGAAAATGATAAAAAATCATAAAATGCTAGTAATATTGAGAAAATAACATTTTATTGGTAACACGGTTTATGAAGGTCAAAACTCTAATAAACTACGAACACATACATATCGTGTTGTAAAGGGTCGTGAAACCCCCCTCTTTCGGCTCACGATCATTTTGAGAAATGCAACTTAAATGGGCGTGTATGGCTGTGAGAAGAAGGGAGGGGGAGGGGTGTGGTAAGGCAATGTAGGGGAGGATAAAAGGGGGCGGATGCAAACGTCGTCTTTTATGATGCGCCTCTGTTAATATCTCAGAAAATGTAGTTTAGTGCTTCATGATGCTTTAAGGCTTCATCAACATTGCTGCAGACATTATTTATGAAAGCGCATTACACTTTATAACTGTCTTTCGTATGCATTATAAAGCAACACAATCTATTGTGCAGTGTTCATTTGCCATAATGCTTATAACATACTATATCACCATTATCTTTGCTTTACGCACAGACTGTGTGCTGATATAACGTGCTGTGAACACTTCTTATAATGCATTGTGTTAACATATTCATAATGATAGTTATAATAAAGAGAGTTATAAGGTGCAATAAGCTGATATACATGATATGTATGTCGGGGTGCACGGTGGCTTAGTGGTTAGCACGTTTGCCTCACACCTCCAGGGTCCGGGTTTCGATTCCCACCGGAAAGTTTGCATGTTTGCATGTTTTCCCCATGCTGTGGGGGCTTCCTCCGGGTACTCTGGTTATCTATGGTAGGCTAATTCTAAATTGTCCGTAGTGTATGAGTGTGTATGTGATTGTGCCCTGCGATGGACCCTGCGATGGACCCCGCCTTGTGCCCGATGTTCCCTGGGATAGGCTCCAGGTTCCCCACGACCCTGAAGAAGGACTAAGCAGTACGTGGAAGATGGATGGAGGATATGTATGTGATGTTATATCAGCAATAGCTGCCTTTCCTAAATATTTATGTGATAATGTGTATAATGCTTTATGAATGCATTATAATGTTGTCTAGGTATTTGTAAGTCATTATACATATACCCAACAGAGAAAATGTTACCATTTTCTTTGATAAAAGCAGATCGACACGTCTTTTTGATCGACACGTCTCCTGCAGTAAACCTCCAGTATTTTCTCATCCATCATCTCGACATCACCGAAGTCAGAGTGTAGCAAGCTGGCTTTCAAACAGTAACAGGGGGGAAAAAATGGAGTGGACACTATAAGATACACTATATGGACAAAAGTTTGTGGTCACCTGACCATCACGCTCATCCTATTGTTGATCATAACATTCCAGCTTTTGCTCCTATAATAAGCTCAACTCTTCTGGAAAAGCTTCATTCAACCACAAGAGCATTAGTGAGGTCCGGCACTGATGTGGGGTGAGCAGGAGGTCTGAGGTGCAGTCGGAGTTCCAGTTCAGCCCAAACAGGGCTTAGGATGATTTTTCAACAACAGCATCATTTATGAATGAAGTAAATGAGTGTTCGTGCGACCGAGATTCATCCGTCTGAGGTTTGTGAGCAGACATTACACAGATTCCACTCTGTGTGTGTGTGTGTGTGTGTGTGTGTGTGTGTGTGTGTGTGTGTAGCCCACGCGTCTACCTCCCCTGCAGAGATCACGTTTCCCCTCAGTGTGAAATCCGTTTTCATGAGGATACTGAAAATCCATCCCCCATACACACACACACACACACACACACACACACACACACACTCCTAGCTTGGGGAGTGTGTCGTATCACAGTGGCTCCCACAGGTCTCTGTGAGTCGCAGGAAGAGGAGTCTTTTCCTTGCCCCTATAAGGACAGAAGCGTTTTCCTCCCAAGCCTTTGTGCCGAGCCGTGGGGGTTTCCCTTCGCTGGAAACTTTTAAAGCCCATTAACCCGGCGTGTGACACTGGGCAAATGAACTCCAGCCTGAATAAAAACAGATGTGTGTTGACGCCTCGCTGCGATGTCTCACTAACGTCGTCGGCCTGGTTTAAAAAAGAATTGAATGAAATAAAAACTAAAGCGCTGACTGAGTCATGAGGTTTACATGGCGTGTTAGTGAAGCCTCTGCTTGGGTAATTTGTCAGTGTGTATTGTTTTCATTTGAACTCAAATGTCAGAGTGACACCATCAGCCTGGTTTCATGAAAAAGGCGCCGCTGACTTGATCCTTGAGGTTTACTTTGTTTTCTCTGTTGTTGCATTTGGCCCAGGGACTTTGTTTAAATTGTTGTTGTTTTTTTCATGTACTCTCTAAGAGAAAAAAAAAGAATGGGGGTGTCACGAAATGCCATTGTCTGTATCTGTTTAGTGCTGTAAATATCCGTATCTGTCGCTGTATCTGTATTCGGGTTTAGGCTGCCTTCAAGTCCTGTTAGAAAAAGCATAATTACTGTCGTAATTACTACTCGGGAACAAATTTATTCTTTTTTTTTTCGATAATCCCAAACTTTTCAGTGTCGAAATCGAATCGTTATTCAAATCGATTATTCAGTCAATAAGAATGAGGTGTTTAGGGCACTTGGTAAGATTTAAGTGATCATTTTGCATGTTAACTATGTCAGTGAGGTGAAATATTTGTCTTGTCGACGATACAAAATAATTTTTTTCTTCCTTTTAAATAAATAAATAAATGAATGAATAAATAATGGCAGTACTGTTATTTTTAATCCTGCTCACTCAGATTTCATTTGTACCTGCCTACAATGTTTTCAAACAATTTTAGTTCTATATTTCAAAAATATAAACAAACTAGCGGGCTAATTCAAGTCATGGCCCTGACCAGGCGGGTACTAATGATGAACGAATGAATGAATGAATGAACGAACGAATGAATGAATGAATAAACACGCAAACTAATGAACGAATGAATGAACACACGAATGAATGAACAAATGAACGAATGAACAAATGAATGAATAAACAAATGAATGAATGAACGCACAAATGAATGAATGAACGAATGAATGAATAAATGAATGAACGAATGAATGAATGAATAAACACGCAAACTAATGAACGAATGAATGAACACACGAATGAATGAACAAATGAATGAATGAACAAATGAACGAATGAACAAATGAATGAATGAACGCACAAATGAATGAATGAACGAATGAATGAATAAATGAATGAATGAATGAATGAATAAATTAATAAATGAATGAATGACCAAATGAATGAATAAACGAATGAATGAATGAACAAATGAACGAATGAATGAATAAACAAATGAATGAATGAATGAAAAACTGAACATACGGATGAATGGATGGATGGACGAATGAATGAATGAACGCATGGATGAAAGCACGAATTCATGAATGAATGAACAAATGAATGAATGAATGCACGACTGAATGAACAAAGGAATTAATAACTGTACGAATGAATGAATGAACGAATAAATGAATGCACAAATTAATGGACGAATGAACGAATGGATGAATGAATGAATGAATGAACATGAATGAATGAAAAATGAAACATTTTTATTCATATCTGGGCTTTTCCCTGTTTAGGAAATTGTATTCATATTCCCAACCCTACTAGAAAGGCTATACTTTTAATTACATATTTATATGAACACTTATTCTTTTCTGTTTATCCCAAAATGGTGATTTATGTGATATATCCAAAATGTAGTTTAATTAATTAATTAATTTATTATGATTTGTTTTTATCTCAAACATCATTTGGATATACTGTAAATATTACTCAATTATTCATAATGCATTTGTAAAGTATTGTATAACAATACCTTAATGACGGTTATACGTCTCTGTTGGTGCTCATAAGCAGTAGTAGTTGAGGTGTAACACTTTACAAAGAGAAGATGATGACATAATAATGTTAAGTTACATAATACATTATAATTCCTGTTGATTAGGACGTGGTGTGCATTAGTGTGAAGCACGGCAACGCTAGTTATGAGGTCAGAGTCTGATAAAGGTCAGTGTGTGTGTGTGTGTGTGTGTGTGTGTGTGTGTGTGTCTCCTTGGTCCCCTGTGAATATTCCCATAATCCCCTAATCCCATTCTATTCTTGACTCTCTCTCTCTCTCTCTCTCTCTCTCTCTCTCTCTCTCCGCAGTTAATGAGATTCAGGCTGCTTGTGGAGTGCCAGATGCGATTAATAAAGTAGAATATGGATTTATTTTCTGTAGAGCGTTTACACTGTGAGAGAAACCGCAGTGAGTCACCTGGAACAAACTTTTTTTTCTCCTTTTCAGTCTCAGCAGCTCAGCAGGGAAGACGACTCTGAGCTGTGGGCAGGCTGAATCCTGAAGAACTCCCTTTTACTCATGAAGTGCACTATATAAAAGGTTGGATGCATACTAAATGGCTTCCGTTCTCCCTACATAGGTGCACTTCATCCGATATGATATACAGAAGAATGAATCCATAGGGTTTCAAAAACTGTTTACTAATCAATTAATTAATGAATTAATTGCACTATTTTGTATTCTTTGGCATTTTCCCCTCGAGTACAAACAGTGTCAAATGTGGCCAAATTCAGTAGATGGCATTAGACCTTTCTCAATCTTATAAGTACCAGGACCTGATTAATGTATTAGATATCAGTGCTATACAGGGTGAAGTATCAGTTTATACTTAGCATATTGTATACTATAATGTTTCTACTATTTATTCATTATTCATTGCAGGTATATATGAAATAAGGACCTTCAATATTTCACCATTGGACACACTTGTGGTCTTGTAGCAACTATTCATAACCATACTGATGGAGTGTACTGTATGTGTACTAAAAAGCGAAATGGCCTCGAATGGCTTCACTTTAAGCACACTGTGTCACTAGGTATAATAATCTACAGATTATCGCCTATTTAGTGCACATCCATATGAAGGAAAAAAACTACTTTTGCCTCTTCCCCATGGAAAACATATAGGACAGTGCAATTAATGGCTTGTAATAGGCACAATGTTTGTATCCTACAGTATATAATGTAGTGCACATCTATATTATGTAGACAGCTGAATCTTAAATAGTTTCTTATTAAACTCAAACAGCAGAATCCACTTTTTCATTCCCTCTTGCTGATGAATTCTTGATTTGTATGGTGATGATGAATTTTCTATTATATTCTATTTTGACAGCAGCTAAGACAGACAGCACTTATGGCTGCAAGGTGAATCACAGGTTCATATTACTGTAGGAATAAATGGGGTGGCTGTGGCACAGGTGGTAGAGCTGGATGTCCACTAATCGTAGGGTTGGCGGTTTGATTGCTGTGCGGGGTGACTCCACATGCCGAAGTGTCCTTGGGCAAGACACTGAACCCCAAGTTGCTCCCAATGGCAAGTTAGCGCCTTGCATGGCAGCTCTGCTACCATTGGTGTGTGTGTGTGTGAATGGGTGAATGAGACACAATGCTTTGGATAAAAGCGCTATATAAGTGCACATTTACATATTAATGAGCTCATACTAATGCGTTATCGTTTCTATAGTAACAACGGACACAGTGAATCACATGGTGAATGCGCCACACTAATAATAAACCTACTAAAAAATGTGTTATGTAATAAAGAAATGCTTCTAATCATTATTATGGTAATGTGTGGAAATGTTAATGTAACATTTTTGGAAGAAGTCTCCAGTGTCAGGGCTTTGTAAAAGTCAGACTGTAAGGACGGTAAGGGAACGAGTGTTTATAATGAGAGAATAGATACTAACTCTCTCTCTCTCATCTTCAACCGCTTATTCCTTCTTCAGGGTCGCAGGGAACCTGGAGACTATCCCAGGGAGCATGGGGCACAAGGCGGGGTACACCCTGGACAGGATGCCAGTCCATCGCAGGGCAATAGATACTAACTTATTCCACAATATACTTTTGTGATTATAAGTATGACGTGCTATTCATTAATAAATTAGGCAGGATTGGAGGGGTGGGGTTGGGGGGCCGGGGGCTTTCAACCATGGTGACAACAGTTACTCTGGATTGCATCAGGCTGCATCACGCAAGCCTATCCTTAATTATTTTCCAAAAAGCACTCCCCAAATTGTTTTATTCCTTATTTATTCCAGAAGGTTATACGTTCATTACCTAATGCAGTATAAGCTAACATAGTGGCTGTAGGAGCTATGTTTTTAGTGAACATATATTTATTCAAAAATTTGCAACACTGTATATGAAATAATGCTTAAAATCAAGAGCAGACACAAGAGGCGGTCTGACACTATTTTAGCCTTTTAGCTAAAATAGCCATCAGTTATGTTATATAAAGATAAACGGAGCAGGATGTAGGGGACAATAGCAGCAGAGCACATTGTTTAACCTCCTAAACATCAAAACACAACTAACGAGGCTGTACACGGAACAACAGGGACAACAATACACAGGGAAAAGGAGCTCAGTTGGAAAAAGAGACAAACGGGAAGTGCTCTTAAGTGACCTGGACTTGCCTTGGACTCAGAGGTCATGCTATTCATGCTGAACTGACTTTGAGATTTAATACCATGGCTTAAATATAAAATAGACAGACTCTACAGAACGCAGTGTTCGGTTTATTACTGGCCTCACTGCCTGATGGCTGACACATGCTGCTGTTTTATTTCAACCGTAACTCATGGTCGTAATATCAGATCCAGACCCTCTCAGGACTCATGTTCTCTTTCTGAACTCAAAGAGTGGGCAAGTTCATAAAGATGTGGCATGAATAGAAAATAAACTCAACTTGTTTAGCTTCATGGGTTTCAGCAGTGGCAATGTTGTGGGGTATTTCTTTAACATACATTCATTTTATAGAGTACTACATACTTCATATACTTCATATCTTCTGGAACTCAATTAATGGATCTTGTATGGTAGCACTTCTTGTATTATTCTCTGCTTGATATATCGCTTTGCTTGTATTTTTCTCATTTGTAAGTCGCTTTGGATAAAAGCGTCTGCTAAGTGAATAAATGTAAATGTAAATGTACGTGAAACATACCCACATTATAAAAATAAATCCCATGGTTTTAATGTATTGACTCGCATTCCTACTATAGTGCACGAGAGGATCTGAGCTTAATTTAAGTGAATAAGGCATATTCAGTGACTCCTTAACCTCTCCCTATTGAACAATTAGTACATTACGTTGCTTACAATGAAATCCTAGCAGCCGTCCACCTTTTTCTCCGAAATGTGGTCACCTGTTAATTCCTAGCCACCATCTAGCTACAGTATCTCACGAAAGTGAGTACATCCGTCCCATGTGTGTAAATATTTGATGATATCTTTTCATGTGACAACACTGAAGAAATGACACTTTGCTACAATGTAAAGTAGTGAG
>JAOUWY010000075.1:4747589-4757790 GCA_025728095.1 Prietella phreatophila
GACTCTAGCAGCTGCATTCTGGACTAACTGGAGTTTATTTATATTCCTACTGGAACATCCAGACAGTACGGCATTACTGTAATCTAATCTAGAGGTATTTCTGCATCATGTAGTGACAATATGTTTCTTATCTTAGAAATATTTCTGAGACAAAAGAAAGCTATCCTAGTAATATTATCTACATGAGCATCAAATGATAGGCTGGAGTCAAAACCGTGATTTGCATGCTTATCTTTATAGATTGAACCAAGTGTCTCTATATTAATTTCTCTAAAGCTAATACTGTTATAAACGCATTTAAAAGTAGAAAAGGGGAACTTGGCACTGTGCACAATGTGAGCGGCCATGTTGATTTGATGTCACTCTGTAAATGGGGAAGGAACTGGTAGTTGAGAAGACTTCCCCAAATTGATGAGTTGAAATTTCACACTGAGGGAGTGTTTTCATTAGTTTTTCCAGGTTGTATGTAGAGAATTTCAAGTTGCAACTTACAGCTAGAGAATTGCGGTTGGGACCCTTTAACACGAATGATTTCCACAAAAACTCCAAGATCATGTACTCTGAGCAAGAGTGAGTTCAGTGTAAAATCCTGCTCACTTCTCTCTTAAAGAAAAATTTTGTGATTTTATTTATGTGGAACCTTTAACCCAAGCTGTGAAACCTGCTGGTGATAAAGAACCCGCTATGGATCTGTGGTAAACTGCAATTAAATAAACAGTCAGCTACTCTGTTCCGAATGCATTTCTGAAGCTGTGTGTTTTCCCGAGAAATATTACATCAATCATGTAATCAGATCTAGCACTGGGAGTCTTCATGTAATCAGAGACAGCCTGAGACAGCTGACAAAAAAATGGCAAGCAGATGCTTTCCTGCCAAAGATTAATAGCCCAAGACATTCTAATAACTGACATTTAAAAAATAATGTTATCATGTAAACTTGGCAGGAAAGTTCACTTTGTGGAGTGTAGAACATAAAAAGGTTCTTAGAAGTTAAGCCGAGGGGAAATATTGCATTTATACAACACTGTCTAACTTATTCCATACATCCATTCACTTTTTATAGCACTTATCATACTGGGTCATGGGGAACCTGGAGCCTATCCCAGGGAGCATGGGGTACACCCTGGATAGGGTGCTAATCCATCACAGGGCGCACTGTTTAACTTATTAAAACTTCATATTTAGAGCACTAACAACCAAATATAATTAAAGGTTCTATGCAGAACTCTACAGCAGTGTTTCCCTATAAGAACCCTAAGGAAATCTTTGACAAACCCTTGAGGACGCATGAAAGTTTCTATGTAGATGCCTATTCCAGTGTTTCTTAAATGTTCTGTGCAGAACTCTACAACATTGTTTCCCTATAAAAACACACAGAACTGTTAAAGTTTATATTCAGAACCTTACAGCAGTGTTTCCATATAAAAACTCTGTGATACCCTACGGAGAACCATTGAAGAACCATTAAAGGTTATATGTAGAAACCTACACCAGTGTTTCCCTATAAGAACCCTACGGAACCCTATGAAGAAGCTTTAATGAAATATTAAAAGCACTATGTAGAAGCCTAGACCAGTGTTTCCCTATAAGGACCATATGGAGCTCTTAAAGGTTCTTTGCACAAGTCTACGGCATCATGTTTCAAAATGAAACCTACAGAACTCTCGAAGGTTATATGCAGAACCCTACAGTGGTGTTTCCTTATAAGAACCCTATGGAATCCTTTGGACAACCCTTGAAGAATCATTAAAGTTCATATGTAGAAGCCAACACTAGTGTTTCCCTATAAGAAAATTATGGAACCCTTAAAGGTTCTATACGGAACTAACTACAACAGTGTTTGTTTGTTTTTTTCAATAAGAATTCTACAGAAACCCTTAGCAGAACCTCAATTGTTTCTGTGCATAAGATATTTCTCAGTCCAATAACAGTTGTGTAAAACAAGTTTAAATTTGTTCTCTTTTTTTTTAGTTCACTGAGATGTGCGACAGAATATATATCTCAGTTACTTCATATAACAGTTGATCTGCATTACTAAAAATAAATGACCTTTCACCCCATGGCTTGCGGTGAGAAACTGTCTGAACGCTATTTAGCCTGAGCTGAGTGGTGCTGTTGATATTGTTAATGAGGTGTAACATTATTGTACTGAACGTTTCTCAATTCAGAGGTCAGTAGCCAGTGAGAAAATGGTTTGGTTCTCAATTTGCTCAGAATTACCTTATTAGGAACTTCACAGTCCCAGCACAGCCCACACATCTGAGCCCAGAGAGAGGGGGGGAGGATCGGAGGAAAGTCTGAATTTTAGGATGAGATCATGAGAGGAATCTAAAGAGGAACATAAAGAGGAAGAGGAAGGGAGGAAGGAAGAGGTATCTGGTAGCACTATCTGCAACATTCACACAAATCTGCTCAGCTCCTTTTGCATTTCTTTTTTAACACATGCACCTCAAAACCAAATATGGGTGAATCGATGCACATAGGAATCAGTTAAGTTTATTGTATCCGAAAGTTTAAATAGCTGATGTGATTTGACATAAAAACACTCCCAGTATAAATATACCAATTTATACCACAGCTCTGTCAAAATCTTGATTCCAATTGGTCAGAAGGTGTCAATTAATTTTCTACTACAGCCGATTTGACACTAGTTCCAAGTACAAGGTTTATATGAATGTGCACGTTCTAATGTGCTATGGTTTCTATAGTAAAAAGTTGCACAGGGACTTGCGGGACAGTCCACAAGACTAATAATACAAATAAAATTGAAAATGAGTTGTTTTTGTGTAATTGTTAATATGGAAAAACTTGTTTATTTATGGAAGGAGTCACCAGTGCGAGTGCTTTGTTCCTGTAAGTTACTGACACTGGAGTTTGTAGTTTCTTGGTAACATGACAAGCTGTGTTGTTTTTTTTCCATTTATTGTGGTGTAAGAGGAAAAAAACATTTCAGGATGTGCAATCGAGTTCAGGGTGGTAACAGGAACTCTGCTTTGCGCCACACTGCTGTCAAGGATTGGAAGACGGATGCAAGGGCAGGTATTTACTAAGAAAAACACAAACAAAAGAAACCAAGTAGAAGCTTGGATCATTAACAAACAAAATACAAGAGCGAGCAGAAGAGCAAGCAAGAACATCACAGTATACCAAATACATGAGTCTATGCGTAACCAGGGCAAACCACAATAGAACACAACCAAAAGTTTGACAATAGCTAGGTTTCCATCTACGTATTTTTATGTGAGTTTTGGGATATCCAATAAGAAACACTGGTTGGAAACCAGATGTGAATAAAATCTCCAAAATTCATCCATTCATCTTCTATACCGCCTATCCTACAGGGTCGCAGGAAACCTGGGGCTTCTCCCAGGGAACATGGGGTACAAGTCACGGTACACCCTGGATGGGATGACAATACATTACAGGGCACAGTCACACACCCATTACTACACTACGGACACTTTGGACATGCCGATCAGACCAGTCTTGGACTAGGGGTGGAAACCGAAGATATGATGCGAACCCAAAATCTTGAAACTGTGCATACAAAATGCATGCACGCAATTCAGGAGGGTATTTTTTTTTATTCGATAGGAAGACATGCACATGATGGAAATTCATTTACAGAATAAAGTCCTAGATGCGCATCAAAAATGTCATGTGACTTTGCCTCTACAAACCATGTGATTGGATTATTGGCTCCAGTTTACCCGGAAGTGATGTTTTTGTTCTCTTGAACGGTGATTTATTCGCCAATGTTTCATCCGATATTCCAATTTGTTGGAAACTTAATTAGGGTGAGGCATGTGATATTGTCCTGTGGGAATAAATGTGCTAGGGCTGATGGGTAGTGTAGTTCTCATTGGTCATTTTTTGGCCGTTGATGTGACAACCACCATGTTACTGATTCTTTTCTGATAACAGCACAAACCTAGTGTTTTATTATTTACAACGTTTTCATACTCATGACCCTTGAACTCATTCTCAATATTAGCCATGTGTGTCATAGTGTGAATTTATTTGTCAGTGGTCTGCACATTTTCATAGACAGAATATATTTTGGGCAAAATCAGTAATAATACAAAATCTTTTTAGGAAACAAGATGTTTTATTTTATTTCTTGTTGATAATTGGGTTACTTTCTACTTTAAGCAGCTCTGATGATTACTATTCATGATGCGCAGTAAATTCACTGTTCAAACCATTGGTAGTGTGATTGCATTGATTCATGCCATAGAAATGTCATTTCTAAATACATTTCTGTGTCATGTTGAACTGCGTAATACAAAAACACCAGGGAACAATAGTGGTTCATTCCTGCTGGAAACATTCTCTTTAATGTGCTTTGCTCCTTGAGAACAAAGGAAGAAGTAGGCCAATGCAACATTTAAAAAAAAAAAAAAAAAACATCATCAGAACCATATTCTGACTCACACCGAGTTGGATTTGTGTTAGTGATGGAATTGAAGATTCACAACACTTCTTTTGCAGCCGAACACTTTCAGATGTACTGATTTGAAAGCGTTTTTGATTCATTCTGTGTTTAACAAGACCACTGTTTTATCGACTGTGACAGAACAACAGATTGCTTTGCATCCCCCCCGCCAATATGCAGCATTTAGTTAAGCTAGCTTTTGAGCTAACTTTATTCATGAATACCTTTTTTTTCTATTTTAAATGAAAAAAATGACTGATGTAAAATATGCGTATATTGTACAGATCATGTTAAATGATATTATACCAATGACCTGAATCTAGTTAACTAGCTTCAACTTTATCATTCAGTTAATCAGAGATATATGTTTGTCATGACTAGATTCTGCTAGCTAACAGCACTATTTATCTACTTCTAGCTAAACAGGACTATTTGTGTCACTATAAACGCTTATGTAAAACGATAAACTATGCTAATTTACAACCAACTTTGTATGGCTAAGTGCAATTCACTGATTAGGAATCAAGGAAATCATCATATTGTTTTTAGTCAATGTTTAATTTATATGAAGATCTGAGATTTTGCTGTGCATCCATACTAAAACAGAAATGGTTTAGCATTTGGTGTCGCAACGTTTGCTCATTTGTTTTTGCCATAGAGCTGTGAGGCTAATAAAGCTAACAAGAACAGTCACCTAAATCTTGTTTTCATAAATACATGTACAATTCTTCATATACTTGATTGATATGGCTTTATTCAGCTGTGTAAATAATTGTAAAGAAACACCTTTTGTAAAATCTCCATATTCATTTTCAAATTATAGTTGAGTGAAACTAGATAACATCCAGGTTTACAGGACAATTTTTTTGTTCAATTTCAGTGAGGCAGAGGTGATTCTGGTTATCCAAGATGGCCGCCTCCATCATCTCCAGCTACACAATGGGTCTTTGCTCATGCTTATACAGTAGATTTAAATTTCAGGGCAAGTCAAACGGTTCCCTAAATGACATCACCAAAGAACTGGATGTGATTTGAGACTGGAAAGGTTTAAAGAGTTTAGGTGAGATACATTTCTCTTTCTTGTTATCTAAATTAGGAACAAACTTTAAACAACAAATGTGGAAAAATTGTGTGCATCGTGGCTGAAGGTTTCCTTTTAATGATCATGTTTGACTTAATAATACAATTTGTACATAATTTGCATTTAAAGCTTTAAATACAGCATGTAAATAGAACCTAGTGATTCCAGATTCAAAATGGCCACCATTGCAGTCTTCAGCCATGTGATGTTTTATTTAATTTATACAGTATAATCTGCTTGATATCATGAATACCAGTCCAACATAGTTTAGATGTTAATCAGTACTTCTCTTACTTGTTAGCTATGTTAGCTTTGTATCTCCTTGTATTTCCATTTGGACACAAAATATCTCAGTTGTTGAACTACATTTGAGGCACGCTTTTGGCATGAGACACATGTTTTCAGTCTCTGTCTCACGCTCTCACGCTGCCCAAACAAGCCTCACTCCAAATTAAATATCAAGGCAACGTAAAAACAACATAATCACAAATCTGCTAATTTTTTCTGTCAGTATTGAGAATTTGTGGGGTTTATTAAAGCCCCGCAGCTTCTTGATTGGGCCAGTCTGAAGCGGATGTGCCCTGTACCAAGTGCATTTCCTCCTGGGCCAGAGAGTTGCTAAGTCCGCTTACAATACATGACTTTGGGATTCTTTTTTTTTCTGAAGTACTTTGACCTCCCCATTCATTACAGGTTCTAACAAAAAACAAACAAACAAGCATAACATACTCATACTAATAGCATTTATGGTTCTAATGTAATTTCTATGACCATCATAGAACATGACAATCAAGTTGTGCTCGCAGGTGATCAGAGATGAGCGGCTACTGCATGTCCTACCTATATACTTTGTTGCCATATGATGATTTTTTAAAATTAAATAAATAGTTTTTCACTTTTCAAACTGTGAGCGATTTCTGTTTAATATGTTGCAGGCTCATTTATTGAGTCTGTTTACATTGAGGCCGTAACAGGCTATAATAATACTGGGCTTGTTTTTGAAGCTGCAGTTGCTTATTTGTCTCGTGAGAGTTGGCAGCACTGGTTGAGACATTGTTGCGAAACGTAAGTGTTTGTGCACGGTATGATTTGATTTAAAAATAGCTATTATTGATTCATTCTTTAGCAAAAATCTAGCCTGCACCAGCCAGTTTTAATGTGATTTGATAAAAGGTGTGATTATTACGATTGCAGAAGAGTATTCTAAAATATTTTATGAAGTGACATTCAAGATTTTGGAGAAGACAGGGATGATATTTTTTAACTCCCCGTGAAGTGCGTGATTTTCGTCCTTGTGAACTTGTTCTATGTCATTATCCACTGCCGAAGTTCAATTCCAATACTCAAGAACGCAAGTACCGGAGATGTATGAAATTACCAGGCTTTGTCTTGATATCGAGGATCCATCGGATGCAGACCTGAGTGCAACGCTTGAAATCCCAGAAGTCATTGCGGCAAAAAAATAGCAGATGACGGAAGCATGACCCATACCTGTAGTTTTAACATCTTTTTAACACAATAATCTAAATAAATCAAAAATATGCATCTGAAAAGAATGACTTTGATATATGATTTAGATTGAAATATATATATATGATCCCTCAGAAGTATTTTAATAAAAGTACACACGCTTCCATCCTGAGGTAAGGGTAAACTTACTATGTAGCTTTCTATGTTAAAAAATGCTTAATTAATTTTAGTTAATTATACAGTTAACAGTAAATCTATTAACCAGCTAAAACATATTACTTGGGGAGCATTGAAGAGATGAGTACCCTGTCCCACTACTAGAAATGTGCTGGCAGCTTGAACATTTTTACAGTTTTCTTAAAGTTTCTTGTTTTGTATTCAAATGTTCGAAAGAGCTTCACTGTATACCTTAAGATCAGTGTTACAGAAGATAATATATGAGGGTTTTTCTTGTTAGCTCCTCTTATCTTGTGAATGTAAAATTTAAAAAATTCAAAGATTAATGATGTAATGATATATTTCAGAAAAGAATTAATTGGTTTTGTTAAACAAAACAATAAATCCTATGGTATAAAATGTAAAGTTTTGTTAAATTTTGTTGTCAAGTCCATTTTAAACTCAACCCTAAATGAGGTAGAGGTAACAGATATATATTTAAAAGGTACTGTCCAGATTGTAAATGGTAAGGTTGAAGCCATCTTGATTTTCATGGAGTATCAGATCCAACAATAATGGAGTTTCTTATAAAATTATTATTAAAAGTTTTATCAAAAATGGAAAGACCATTTACTAAAGGTTGGGGACTTTGTAAGGTTGAATCATTAATATCTACAAATGAAGATTTGGTTAAAATTGGTATGCCATTGGGGATGTCCTGAAATAAAAAAATTATTTCATTTACAAGTGTATAATTGCCCATTCTTGTCTATAGGCTTGTTTACAATAAATATGATATGCTGGAACCAATTTTCCATGTACAGGGACAAAAGTATACAAAAGTGACCAGTACAGTAACGCTTATTTGTGATAGTCACACTAAGCCGTACTTGACAGTTAATACCATGGATTTTTATAATATTGGGGGCGGGACACTTCACATACTAGAGAGCACTGAATTGGACAGAAAATCTGATGAGAAATTGAAGTGTAGAATGATGCCATCAACATTGTTGATCCGTATTGCTGGTAGAGAGAGGCTGTAAATGTTTAATGCATATATCTTCTAAGTACTTGTTTACAGGTAAACTTGAAGCACACATATTCATACTAAAAGCCTGCAAAGACAAGGACATGGTGAGGAAGAAATAGAAACAAACAGAAAAATGTGATGTATGACCTTATGCACATTTAACCCAATAATTCTCATTTCCACACAGCCAAAAAGGTCTTTTGATTCATAAATCTCACTCCATGCAGGAAGCCAAAGTTGGCAACCCTGCGTTTGAGGTACATGGAGAAATTTGTGCAAATCTGATTTCTAGAACCAGTACTTGTGCGTTACACTTTAAAGACTCATTAGGATCTTTATAAGCTCTAAACAAGTGTCCCTGCATGACTCTAAACCAGTACAAGATGATTGAAGAGATATGACAGTTCACTGTAAGAATTTAATGCAAGCTCAGACTGAAACACGGCGCTGTGAACACAGCTCCACTCTGACAGACTCGAATAAACCTGATTGGAGCTGAGTTCCCAGCGTGGCAGGATCCTCCTCTGGCACGCGCCACCATATGCTCTGGCATTGCTAATGGGATCACGGAGTGTGAAGGATGTGTGTGCATGTGTGCGCGTGCGGGGCATAAGTGTGTGTGGTAGTGGGATTGTGATTAGCAGGCTGCAGCTGGTTGGGATGGGTGATGTGAGAGAGTGCACCCTTGGTCCCATCTCAAACACAAAACCCAGGGAGAGTGCAGGCACGTCACCTCGGCTTTTACACTCCAGAGCACAAAGCTGAACAACTCCAACATTGGCGTCGTGCACAGCTGCAGCACATCATCCGTGAGGAAACACACACACACACATACAGAGCCATCAGCATCTGCCCAGACACCACTGCTGCTTCATGCGTCCAACCCTCCAGGCTACACTCAACTTGCATGCATGACTACATACGCACAACTCCAGAATTATTGGAATCCTTCATAAGCATGGCCAAAAATAACACATTCAATAATACTCCCAGTTTAAAGTACTGGACTGCTATGTTATTTATTTGAAAGCAATATTTTCAACATCCCACCATTAAGTAATATCTTGTGCAGCATTTCTTGGTGAGAACAGCAGCCACTTCCTGCAATGTCTAACAGTTAGAGACACTTGTAGAGGATCTTTAATGTCCTTTTATATTCACTTTAATATGCTTTCGATTCTTGTGGAGTTCCCGGTTTGGTCTTGAGCTTGGTTTACTATCTGTATAGAGTTTTGTTTCCATATGTCCATGCCCATGTGGGTTTCCTCAGGGTTCTCTGGTTTCCTCCCTACACCCAAAACATGCCAATATGGACTGGCAATTTTAAATTGCCTCTAGAAATGAACACGTGCATTTGGCAATGAACTGGCATCTCATCCTGAGTGTATTCTCACCTGTGACCTTGATCAAGATAAAGCGGATACAGAACTGCAGCTGAATGAATGTAAAATGTCTTATGTTTGTACACATGACCTTTAAAATTCAGACCACAGCATTATGGTAGGGTTCAAATCTGTAAACAGAGATGGGTATTGTAAAACGAGTATGTTTAGCATCATTATGTCATTAAAAAAACCCAGATCTATCAACCTCCTGGGGTCCTCCAAAACCACCACTAGTGTGTAGCATTCACTTGGAAGATGTGACGGCAGCCAAAATGCCCCAGAACGTCCACCACACACCAGCTATTAGTGGACAGGAGAGAGTGATGTAGACAATTCAGAGATGGGGATTTATTTGAGATAGATAAAGGCCAATGAGGGAATTTCGCCGGGACACCGGGGTATACCCCTACTCTTTACGCAAAGTTTCCTGGGATTTTTAATGACCACAGAGAGCCAGGACCTCAGTTTAATGTCTCATCCTGATGAATCCATTTGTCAGATCACGGCAAAGTAGTGACTACATTTCCCATCCTGCACTGTGCCATACAAACATGGCCGCCATGGACCTAGACTTAAACACTGAGACTGTGTCTGAGTCCCGAACACTAATAGGAAGACTGTTCCATAACTGTGGGGCTCTA
>JAOUWY010000075.1:4891626-4909556 GCA_025728095.1 Prietella phreatophila
TCTAAATTGTCCATAGTGTGTGAATGGGTGTGTGAGTTTGTGTGTGTTTGTGCCCTGCGATGGACTGGCATCCTGTCTGGGGTGTACCCTGCCTTGTGCCTGATGATCCTGGGATAGGCTCCAGGTTCCCTGCGACCATGAAGAAGGAATAAGCGGTTGAAGATGGATGGATGGATGGACTTCTTTATTTTTTATCTCAGTCAGGCTCAGTGAAAACTGTATATAGGGGATGTGAACTGTAGCAACAAAATTTCAAGACTTTCAAAAACAGCTATAATTTCATAATCACTAATTATTTAAGTAGCTGGTTCAAATGGAGCTGTACCTTTGTCATGATGCATGTTTTATTTGAATGACTGTTTTCAGTGCAAATTCACCTGATTTCTGACCTAATTTTTTCCCCAGTTGTTGGCCATCATGGTGAAAGAGTAGGAATTCTTTTCCTCATTTTCTCTCCAGTGTTTTGTTTTCAAATCTCACCCATCAGTCCATCGGCAAGCTCTCCCTTATCATACAACAGCTACCAACTGGGGAGGGTGAAGGCTAAGATGTGCTGCTCATGTTGCATCACAGGGCAGAGTAAACTATTCGGAGGAAATTGCTGTCTGTCCTCTTCCACATACTTGAGTTTATAGACACCCATAACTGGCTAGTACCAACTACAACAAAGACATAAATTTCATTCATTTTGAACTTAACAGTGGTATAATTTTGTAATGCAGTCAAATTTACTATAATCATTGTGAGTGGTTCAGTTATCCATTTAGTGGAAAATCAATTTAGGGTTTATATGTAGGGTCTTTTTTCTATCTGCCTTATCTTTATCATCTACTCACATCCACAGCAATGGCTACTATCACACATTCTTGGACCAACAAACTTGATGACCCACCTGAGAATTACAGGGCCACACTGAGAGGGAGGGATCTTTAAGCAGAGTTCCTGAAGCTCTAGTAGCTCTCCAGGCATGATCTCGTATGAGGGCTTCTGTTGTGTCACTGCCAGCCAACTGTAGTCCACACAGGAGCTGCGTCTGCGAATCTCAGCTGCCCTCTCCTGCCATAAACGCTTGGTGCGCTTCAGCAAAGAGCCCAGCTCTTGCATTAGTGTGTGGGTCACCATCTCAGCAGGCAAGCGCTGACTAGGACGCTGGGGCTCCAGAATGAATGTGGCAGACCAAGGAAACATCTGAATAGAGGACAGCAGGACATAATAGCCAGCAATGGCCTGAAGCAGTGTAATTAAATACAAAGTAGACCCAAACATAGAAACTCTTAGGAAAATGGATAGTTAAGTATTCCTAGCTTCCTATTTTAGAGAAACACTACTGTAAGGTTCTAGATTGAAACATTGAGTCCCTTTAGGGTTCTTGATTGAACTTTTTTTCCCTAATAGGATAAGAAAGGTCTGCACATATACCTCGTCATGTTTCACAGCTACATTGACAGCTTAAAGTCCTAAGAGTGTCAGAGAACTGAACTGAAACTGACCTCAGTGACAGGTTGTCCTAACTACAGAATAACACATGACCAGTCCTTAAAACCCAGAACTATGCTAAAGTCCCCTCTTGTCATCAAATGAGCCAAAACATATTTACGAGATCCCTGCACCAATCTGTCCTACATGCCTGGCGAGTGGCTTAATGCACCTTTCCTGTCAACACAAGCTAATGGGCTGAGGATAAATGTTAATCCGTTATTACTACAATGTACTTTTAGCCTGCATTTTAATGCTTCAGCACTTTGGACAGATAAAAACAAATACAACCAAGCAGTAGCCTTGATGTTGATATAGTCTGCTGAAGTTATCTCACTGTATTTCCAAATCCCTACACGTGTATTTTGAATATAGTGTCAGCAACCTTGGATTAGAGTCTTGTCAGTATGAGATCCATCAGGTGGGCTGAATTTGTACAGTGGCTTGCATAAGCATTCACCTCTCTTGAACTTTTACTTTTCTAATGTTACAACCTAAAATTGAAATGGATTATATTATATTGGTTTTATATTTCATGAATCTACACAATATTGGCCATAATATTGAAGTGAGAGGAAATCAATATAGGTTGCAAAATTCTAAATAAAAATGTAAAGGTTTTAAGTTCTGGTGTATTCAGTTGCCATCAGAAGTCACACAATTAGTTGATCGGCGTCAACCTGTGTGTAATTAAACTGCCATGAGACCTGTTCCTGAAAGGCCCTAGATTTTGATTAGAAAACATATCTGAGCAAAAAGCATGGTGAAGACCAAGGAGCTATCAAAAAGTATCAATAAGAGTTTGGTTCTACAAGAAAATATCACAAACTTTGAACACCCACTGACCCAGCGATTAAATACTTTAATCTATGCAACTAACAAATTGCTGTTTTGTTTTCTTTTTATTAAAAAATTAAATATTTTGCAACTTCAAATGTTAGACTTTGAATAAATCATATGGTTAAAAAATGTAAGTTCGTTTAAATTCTAGGTTGTAAAACTTGGCACAATTTAAGGGTGGTGAATACTTAACACAACATTTTGATACAGTTTAATAGGAGTATATTGTTCTATTTTGCACCTTTAGACCTAAGCAAGTATGAAATAAAAATAAATTGCACTTGATAAACAATGGAGAAGATATTAGCACTATAAAGCGTTTCTCTCATGTGAAAAAAAAAGGATTTTGATGTAAACTTCAGTGCTGGTAATCTTTGTACTTCTCACTATTCATCCATCCTCGACAGTCTCCCCTCCCTGTTCTTATGTTAAAAGCCTGCCAGTTAGATTTGATTATTAGATTAATGTGTAATGTAAGAGTTCTTCACGTATTGATCAAGTGCAGGAGAGTGCTGTTTCTTTGAGGTGTCTGCTCGGCTACTTCCCATCAGGATTGAGGAAAAAAGCTTACACGTGCTCTCTTCTATCGGTCACTCATCATGCATTTCACTGAGCATAGAGTGTTTCAAACTTTAAACACTCACGATTAAATATCATAATTGCTGATGTCCTGTGAGAGTGTTTATTCGTACATGCTGTGAGCTAATGGTGTTTTATAGTATTTTACAGTACATTTTAGAAATCTGTTCCAAGTGGGTGGAAATTGTGTTAGAATTGTGCTTTTCTGAGTTGTTTGGCAGTGGTCTGCTGTGTCCTGGGTGAAATGGGATAAAATTGCACACGTTTGCAAACAGATCAATTTGCGGCCTCTGAAGTCCATGCATCAACAGAAAATAGCACAAAGGGGGCTTAATTGAAGATGCTTGTAAAGTAAGGGATAAACACCGCCATTAGTGTTTAATCAATTCAAAACATTTGTCTTAGAACTGAAGCGCTCCTCGCATTCTGTCTCTAGCCCATCAGGAAGTCATCATCAGAGCGTAGCATTTTCTTGCTTTTTTTGTTTTGACTCGGAGCAAATGTGCAAAACAAATCTGAGACAAATTGAAGACTAAGGAGACTGCCACCTACATTGCCAGTAAAGGGAATGAGTAAGTTTTCTGTCACACTGTAGATTTTAAAGAAGGGAAAAAGCTAAAGCATCCATAATTTTATGCTGCAGTGACAATTAAATGATTGTAGACAATTTTGTTTTAGTGGTTAGCAGTAGTATTGCATTTTTTGGCAAGTATGATCAAAGATATAGATAAAGTAATAACCTAAACTGCAAAAAAATCACATATTAACAGGTGAAAATATCTCTAATATAGTCAAATTAATGTAGTAGTTCAAATTACAAGATTACCATAAACCAAATATAAGATTATTAAACCTATTTCTAGGTTGATTTAAAAATTAAAAACTAATTTCAAGCTTTAAATTTTCCTATTCTATTTGCAGATAATTTTTCTTCCTTTCAAGAAATCAATGTTTAAATTTAAATGTAGGGGGAAAGATTAGTTCAAGCCTGAAAATTGTTTTTTAAAAAAAGTCTAGAAATATGTTTAATAATCTTATATTTGATTTAGTGTAATCCTATAACAGGAAATATTAGATATATTTATCTATATTAAGGATATTTTCACTTGCTAAGATGCCATATTTTTTGCAGTGCATTACTTCACTGAGAGGCAACGTTAACTTTAGGCTGCTTTCCTGTCGATAATGTGTGATACAGTATGTCACTTTAGGATTTAGAATGTCTTCATGCCTGCATTGTCGAGTGCATATTGTAAATGTAACAGAACCCTTTGAATGTTGTTAAGGTTAAAAAGAAAGAGAACAAAGACTCAAGAAATTTCAGGTAGGACACTTTACCTTGATACGGGTCAAAAAAAAAACTAGACAGTGATGTCTGGAAGGATTTTACAAGAAGGATACCTTCCACTGCTCATTTTATTCTTCAGTCTTTGGATGGTAAGTGGCGAATAATCAGTAAGAAGTGGAAAGTGTTTTACTTGCATTACTAAGATTGACCATGTTGTGGCAGGTCTTAGGACGTAATCAATCTGTGGTCAGGAAAATGTGAAAGCTGAGAAATAAAAAGAATGGGTGAAAGAGGAGATGGTAAGGCATCACATTTTATCTCATTTCACGTGCCTGATGCTGGAGCAGGCAGGGTTCATCATGAGCTGCTAGCTATTTATTGTAGTCTAGTCTTTTGTTGAAGCCTCATATATTTGTGCTGGAGCATCTTTGTCAAAAACAACTACCAACTGATAACCAGTCAAGCACGGGAAGGCACAGTATTTTCGTGCTTCGGATTGAGCAATTCCTTACGAAGAACATTAAACCACAGGTAAGAATGCATAAGATCTTAGTCATGGCCATCGTTAGCCACCATTTACTCCAACATCCAAAAGCTCCTTAATTTGGTTATGTTCCAGTCTCCCTTTTTGAGCAGTTTGGAAAGGTCAGCCATCAGACAAGACATCGCTAAAAATTTTTTGCAAAACTGGAGAGCTGCTTGGTTCATAAAAATGTATTTGCACTTCAATCCATGGAGAAGGAGTACTAACATATAATGTGATATTCTTCATAACACTGCTTCTGTATTACCAGGTTGAATTGTAAAATTCAGGTCGTCTCAAAAGTCTCCATATATATATATAGGGGACTATGTATGCCAGCATCACGGCGACTGTGCTTTCTCTAGTAGATGTTTGTGGATGTCCACTTCTCAGTTGATCTGCAACACTTACAGTCTTTTTGAATTCATTAATAAGTTTGGCTGCAGTGTCTTGTGCGATGTGCTTGTCAATTGCAACCTTGCGACAGCTTCCTGATCCAGCCATGAGAATGATTTCAATGCATTCTTCTTTTGTCAAAGGTATTCTTAAAGGCTATCTGAAAAAATATATAATATAAAATAAGCATGAAACATTTTGGAAGACATTTTGTTAAAAACTGTAAATTTCACCTTCTGTATGCATGGAGATGTATCAGATGTTAATTATATTACAGTGTAATTTGACTCTCTATTTGTTTGTATGCTAAAAAAAGACTGTATTAGAACTTCTTTTATTAACACAGAACATTTCTATTGCCACAGAACACTGCTAAACATTTAACATAAGTAATGTAGTCAAATGCATGTGGCTCTTTTTAACACATTAGATTTTTTTTATATATCTCAAAATGACAAGAAAAAAATATGGAAGCCCTATGCAGCCATGCATTGTTAATTTTTTCTTTCTTGTTTTCACGTGATCTCGACTTTTCTTTGTACTCAACAACTATCATCCTGCAGGGGTTTTTGAATAGGTTTTTGGTTAAATGCCTGAAATAAGGTCTTTGGTTAACACAAGCTCAAGGCATGTTCACGTTTATAGTACGACATAGAATACATCAGTAATACCCCACTCAGAATTTGAGAAAGAAAAAAAAAAGCTTTTATGTGCCTTGAAAAAGACGGTTGCTATCACGTGGCTAAATGGTACTACAGAGGTTTTCTGGGACATTAAACTCATCTACTACAGCCTTGTTGTGTTTACACTCATATTTTTGCAAACTTGTCGATTTATCAATTTATAGTATTTTAGAATTATATAGTTTTTTTAAATAAAGATTGAAAGAGTTGTCGGTAGCTTAATGGTGGTGAAGTCATGTGATCGTGGTGTAGTTTGTTTATAGCCTAACGTTAGCTTTTTATTTCTGGTGATTGTACTTAGGCTTCAAAATGATAAAAGCTTGTGTTCATTTGTGAAGATTCTCTTAATGAACAAAAGATGTAAGAATCATAATCTTTTGTTGGTCACAGAGTTTATTTTCTGCAATGATCCAACAGCCAATGGAAAAATCCTATAGTTTTTTTGTCGAGGGATGCAGGGTGGTGCTAACTTCTGAGGTGGTCTGCAAAAATACGTTATCCCTGCAGGACTGACGACGTCTACATTAGTGTCCAACACTTGAAAAGGGGACATCCCTCTCTCTTAATGTGGAGATAAAGACCATCTGTACAGTGAGAAATTATTACATCTATGCTGGCGAAGATGTCAACGTGCATGTAACACCAATCCCCATCACAAACCGCAAGATTTTCTCAGGATAAAATTACAACGTGAGAAAACAGCTTTTGGTTATGTCAAGATCATGCAAAAACAACTTTTTGTTATGTTTTGATCACGAGAAAACAACAAAGAAAAAAACATTATAATGCATGGCCATTTAAGGCTTCCATGAAAAAAATGTACACTGCAAAAAAAAAAAAAATCTTTCCAAGTGAAAATATCTTGAATGGGAAAATTATTTAATAGCTCTCATTATGAGATCATTAATTTAATATAAAACCATTAAATCTACTTTTAGACACACACACACACAATATATATATATATATATATATATATATATATATACATACTGTACTCATTATTGTTATTTTAATGATAACTATATGTGGATGTAAAGATCATCAAATAAATGAAGCAAGAAAGAAAGAAGAGTAAAGGAGTACATACATACAGTACAGGCTGATTTATTACTTAATTTTTGTAATTCTGCTTTCAAACCAATGATTTTATCATTACTAGTTCTATTTCTATTCATTCTCTTGATGTAGATTCCCATTCTTTAATCAATGGCACTTTAATATCTTATCTGTCCATTTTCTAGTGATTTGCTTCAGGGCACTTATACATAATGTCCATATTGTATGTTGATTCTCTATTAGCTTAGCTCCCAAAATAGCATGTTGTGTGATATGTGTGTACTGTTTTTAACATGAACAGTCTTTGATTGATTTATTTTCATGTCCCAGTTTGGACAGATACGGAATTGGGACAGATACGGAATTGGGACAGATACGGAGTTGGGACAGATACGGTATTGGGACAGATACAGTTTTGGGACAGATACGGTATTGGGACAGATACGGTATTGAGTACATCCATTACAGAGCAGCTTGGAATTAAAGTCTAGTTACATGACAGCCAGTTCTGACTCAATATTTGTTCCCCTCAGTACCGGAACAGAGAAATGTGTCTGATAATCATACATGTGCTGCAGAGAGCCAGAGGTTAGGAGTATTCTGGAGAATTAATTAAGACCTGCCTTTTATCCTTTAACCGTTCTTCAGCGTTTGTGTCGGATCACGCGTTTCACTCTGATCCGACACGTACAAAATCATCTAATTAGCGGCCTTAATTAGAGTCAGACGCAAATCAGAGTGCGAGTGCGCTTGTTACGTCCATCTGGCCTGTAAACACACTAAAAGACTGTGAAGTCTGAGAAGATTTTCCCCCCCTGAACAGCTCGCACTAGGGTCAACACACAGACACGCACACACACGTACAGCAACCCATCCGTTTCCACAGAGCCTCGAGAGAAAGGGTCTCCATGGAGACGGCTGGTGACTTAATGGAAAAGCTGTTAATGTGTAACGTAATCTGTTCGGCCGTCGTCAAACGCTCTGCATGTTTTTTTCATCCGCGTTCCAAAGGAGTTTTTCTTTCCCTCTTCAAGACACGAAACGGCCCCTCTATTATCTTGTTAAACAACTCAAAGCAATTATATGCAGCGCGTACGCAACGGGGCCATTCGTACACATGGACACAATGGGCCGTCGGTCCAGCGGCTCGAGTTCTTGCACTACACCTCCACTATACTGCGCTCCCTCTGAGACAATAAAGATCGGCTTGACGCAGAAGTGTGACCACTCGCTCTGACACGAGCACCATGAGCACATTATGTGTCCAGAGGGGGCGTTCCCCGGTCTAGCAGGGCCTCCGGATTGACCTTGCGCCTGCTAATCTTTCAAAAGGGGGTTTAGGGACACTCAATCGAAGGCTATCGGACACAGCCTCGTGCATTGCCCCTTACTACAGGTGCTTCTATTGTCCTAGGGCTTCTCTCTATTTCTCTCACTCTCGTTCGTGTTTTGCAGGCCTGTTCCGAGCCCTCATGCTCGAGTCAGGCTGCATCGCACGGCTTGTCAGGCTGAGGTGATTCCCACCTTGAATGAGAACAAAATGAAAGCGGGCTGAGAAGGTTGAAGGGAGGTTTTTTTTGGGGGGCGCACCTTTTGTGTTTGGTGTCAACTGGGACACACCCTCCATTGTGCAACATTATTAAGGGATCCCTGGGAAACACCGAGCCGGGAACCATGCGACTGCTGGAACAGGTGAGCAAGTAACGGGTGTCTGTAATCCGCAGGGAGGCGGCGCTGACGATTCGGACGCAGCCATAAAACAACAGAGATAATCCTGCTGTTGAAAATACTCTGTGTGTGTGTGGGTGTGTGGGTGGGTGAGGCAGGCAGAGAACAACATCCTTTATTAAGTGCTGCTATCAAGGAATCATTTTCAGCAGGCGGTCATGCGTGGCGACATGTGGCACAAGAAATGCATTAGCGCAGGTTGGCTAATGTGGGAACCTAATGTAGTGAGAGATGCCAGCATGCTGCTGTTCATCAACACCTGGGCAAGAGAGGACAGAGAGGCAACTGGGGATTGTGGATAAAGAGCAGAGCCCCCACATTACAGAGCGAATGAAAAAGAAAGTGGGTGAGAAATTTCTAACCACCTGTTTTACGCAAACTTTGAATTTGTGCATATACATTTCGACGCTGTAGGTAATGTAGCCCTACTTAAAAGGAAAGAAGTCATAATTAGAGGAAAAAAACAAGTACAACTTAAACCAAGTATAACGATCACACGCTCAAAGCTTTAAAGCAGACCACTCGAAAATTAGAACGTAAGCGTTGTCGAACTAAAGGGCAAAGACCACCACAGAAGCATACACAGAATCGATGTGTAGTAGTAATGTAGATGATGTTTTTCCCCAACGACAAAGTTGAAAATATTTGGTTGAAAATTCCGAAAATTCTATTAAAACCAGACAAAATCGATAGCTGCCCGTGTAAATGATAACATAACCACATCAGATCAGTGATTAGAACACTTTATTCCACTTCAAGAGACCAAAATCATGAACTTGCGTACTCAATCCCTTACGTATGCCTTTCCTCAAACAGATACTACCTGAAACTATTTATAAAGCTCTATGAAGAATAATCAGTTCTTAAATTTGCACTGGCTAGGTTTCATGTGAAAAGATAAGTACACCCCATGGAAATGATTGGCTTTTTTGACATATTTGGACAAGCAAACATTTGATCATCTTTGAATGAAACAGTGCCTATTAATAAAGTCGAAAACTTAAAATTAGCCTTTTTAATCGTTTATTCAACAGAGATGTAAATAGATACATCAGAAGCGAGTATTGCACCCTTTAGCAGAAATAACTTCTTGTAGGTGTTTTGGATAATGTTTGATTACTCTTCCAGGCAATATTCTTTCAGTTGCAAGATGTTTGAGGGTTTTCTTGCATGTACTGCCTTTTTCAAATCCCTCCAGAACATTTCACTGGTATTCAAATCCGGGCTTTGATTAGGCCACTCCATAACCCTAAATTTCTTCTTTTTGAGCCATTCCTTGGTGGATTTGATAGTGTGCTTAGGATCATCATCCTGTTGAAAAATCCACTTTCAGGTCAACATTTGGACAGATGGAATAACATTGTCTTCAAGCATTCTTTGATATGATGCCGAATTCATAGTTGAGTCAATGAATGCAATCTGTCCAGTCCCTGAAGCAATGAAGCAACCCCAAACCATAACATTTCCACCACCGTGCTTCACAGTTGGTATGAGGTTCTCCTCCTGAAAAGCTGTCTTTGGCCTGCACCAAACATGTCTGCTGTTGCTGTGGCCAAACAACTCTAACTATGATTCATCTGTCCAGAGCACATTATTCCACAAGGCCTGGTCTTTCCCTATATGCTCATTGTCAAACTATAGTCTTACAAAGGCTTTTTCCTCACACGCCTCCCATGCAGTTCAAATTTGTGCAATGTATTTCTGATTGTAGAAGCACACACTTTGACACCAACAGTTGCGAGACTTACTAGCAGATCCTGTGATGAAATTTTGTAGTTCTTGGGAGACTTCTTTTTTGTGACGTTCTGCTCTTGGGCTGAATTTGCTGGGATGGCTAGTCCTGGACATATTGGGAATCGTTTGAAATCTCCGCCATTTGTAGATGGTTTTACTTACAGTGGAATGATGTATTTCAAATAATTTGGAGATCGTTTAAATCCCTTGCCAGACTTATACGGAACCTTTTTTCTGAAGGCCTTACAGAACTCTTTAGATCTTGGCAGGATGTCACCGCACACCTCAAAAACAAAGGGAACACCAGGCACTTGATATGAGAGGGGTATAAATAAGACAGGTTCCACCTGCACTCCCTAAGCAGGTTCTAATCACCGGCACCCGCTCTTCAACACCTGATTCTAATTTTATGGATTTGAACGTATGATAAATGTAGGGGTGTACTTACTTTTTCCATGTGATTGACCAGTTTTTTGTCCATTTAAATTGTGAAAATGACTACAAAATGTCTATTTTGTGTGTTTTCATAGTGTATCACTTTTATCAATAGGCACTGTTTCAAACAAGATCAAATGTTTTCTTGTCCAAGTATGTAAATAAAAAATGTAAAATAAATTTCCATGGGGTGTACTTATTTTTTCACATGACTGTAGCTAAATCCCTTAAACTAGCAGGCGTTACAAAACCCCTGATTGAAAAACCTGACCTTGACCAGCTGTCCAGCTATAGGTCAGTCAGGATTTAGGCCTCATCACAGTACTAAGACAGCACTGGTTACAGTGCTAAATGACGTAACTATGTAAGATAACAATAACAATGTTATGTGTAGATTGATTTCTTTCTTAAAGGAGGATTTCATACTTCTAGCCTGGTAGCAAATAGTCATTGCAAAACATTTTGCAGGTATAAAAAAAAATCTTCCCGGCACTTGCTTAATTTCGGATCTGCTTTCGCTACAACAAATGAACCCACTCCCCCTCAAGGAATGGTCCTTTCATTATGTTAATTAATTCACGTGGTGTGATGTAGGACACGCTTTCCTATTCACACGGCATCGGAACAGAGTGCAGATCATTGCCAAACACAACGTTAGAGGGCCAGGAACCCACGCTGGGTAAAGTCCCTGTCTGTTCATAAGCAGCAGCTCATGTGGGAGTGTCAGACGACGTCCCGGGACAGAATGTGTGATGTGTGAGATCTGGGGCAATCTATTTTAATTCCCAATGAGCAACACTGCCGCAATCCGTGATTACATCACTTACGGTGTGCTTGTTCTTGTGACCAGAATTGCAGGGATTAACTAGCACTGGCTTAATGCGGCTTCATGATTAGACACTGCATCCAGAAAAGAAGAACAAGAGCCACTGAAGTAGAGCTTCATTCATGTTCATCTTAATTGTTTGGGGGTTTTATAGGCATTCCAAGTTGAATTTGTGTTGTACTGGGCAGAAAAATGAATCGTTGCTCGATGTTTCAGACCAACGTCTACATTTGATTAGGCTGGCATTCTCTGTGAAGCGGGATTAACCGAGATTACACACAAAGACTGCAGCACTCACCACTCACTGCATGTACAAGCTGATAGAGGTGGATAATACATAATGTCTACAAGGGAGGTTAATGCCTAATATTTATGCTGATGCAAGCTTTCCATGCTGGCCTGCAAGATGTTAATGGGGTTGCCAATCTTTTTGACCATACCAGTGAGAAGAATTTACCCATTAGTGTCAACTGCTCTTTATACATTAATGCTAACTTTATGGTGGATGAAATGCCTCAAACAAAAATCTGCAAATTCAAACCAAACAAAAATAGGACATGGTTGGATATGGCTTCATTTCATACAAATGAAAGGTACGCAAATTTCACCTCAACCCTAATCTAAGAGTCCAAGAGAACAAAACTGGCCAAGCGCTGTAGGTGGAAGGGGCATAGTCTCTCTTGCATGTCAGTCACAACGACACCAACCAATCATGAGTATCTATGAGCTCATGTATATGGAAGAGGGTGGATAGCACTTTTTGTTCCGAGTGTGTTACTCTTCCCTGTGACATTAGCATGAGCAACCGTTTGAAACGGTGATGTAAGCTAGCTTCACGTGTCACGGAGGGAGCACGTGTTGGTGGGAATTAGCGGGTGAACAAATTAGGGGGAAAAAATTCAGCTATAAAATTTCAGCTAAATCAATTTACTTCCTGTGTTGAAATACATTTAAGTGTGGACATGTTTACGTTTTTTACTATTATAAATCCTTTTATACTGTATATGATGGTGATGATTATATTATTATTATTATTATTATGTCTAGAAACACTTGTTACAAATGGCAACTTTAATGTGATTTATATAAATAAATAAATCACATTATAAATCTGTGATCATTTTTTTCTTCATCAGTAAGATGAAAAGTTTTTGACACAATACCCATCATTTCACATAACATTACAGCTACACAATGCTTTATGTTTATAGAGTACAGGACAACACACTGTATTCCAAACCAAATCTTTTCAAGTGTAGTTTGAGGCAGACATTTACAAAAATCGACCTCACGACTCGGGTGAAAACACGTCTTAGACTTTACAAGCTGACGAGTCCATAAATTGCATAGGGCGGCTGTGGTGCAGGTGGTAGAGTGGGTTGTCCACTAATCGTAGAGTTGGAGGTTTGATTCCTGGCCCGGGTGACTCCACATGCCGAAGTGTCCTTGGGCAAGACACTGAACCCCTGATGGCAAGTTAACGCCTTGAATGGCAGCTCTGCTACCATTGGTGTGAATGGGTGAATGAGACACAATGTAAAGCACTTTGGATATAAGTGCACATTTACAAGTCAAGTCTACTCATCAGTTAAGGAAACTGACTGCCTTAAGCAGTTTTAGTTTAAAACATGATTGCGCTGAGTATAGCTAACCTATAAAGCTAATCTACTATAGTTTGGAGAAGTAATATAACATTTAAACACACTAAATACAGTATTGATTACTCATTTCATTTAGACTGTGGCGGATCAGGCAAATTGCATCCATCCATCAACTTCTACCGCTTATTACTTCTTCAGGGTCATGGGGGAACCTGGAGCCTATCCCAGGGAGCATCGGGCACGAGGCGGGGTACACCCTGGACAGGGTGCCAGTCCATAAATTGCATACAAGGAGACATGCTTCGCTTTATGGCAATATCTGCATCGATGTGGGAAAATATCTTGTAGTGATATCTTATTTGGACAAAAAAATAATAATAATCTGATTCTGGTTGTCGAACAGCGGAGGATGAGAAGGATGTGGTGTTGAAAATGATGGCCAAGGCGTTTTGGAAGGACACCTGTCCTATACTGGCCTGTTTTGGCAGCCAGCGCTGGTGAGAGGAGAACGGATAATTACAAACTGCAGGGAGGCCGGGGGAGCAACCTGTTCCTCCTCTGTCTTCCAACAGCCCCTTGTCGCCAAACACTGTCTCTCTACACCTCCCTTCATCTCCCCCAGCGTATGACAATACAATGATGAGATTTGTTTACAAAAATATACACCACAGTCTCGAGGCAGTTCAGATCTTTATTTAATAGGCAGTTATACAAATACTTCAAGTTTTCTTGTACTTGCGTTCATTAGAGACGTTTGGTACTCACGGACGCTTTCTAGAGTCTCAGTATGAATATAAACTGACGAATATACAGTACTAGCTAACATTCCATAATTACTTACAAAGCGATGTATACTGTTTTTCAGGTCATAAATAAAATTATCTGGCAATGTTCTTAATCACAATTCACATACAGTACGCGCTGTTGTTTTCACCCACCTTTTTGCTAGCAAGTGTCGTTTCGCAAATTTTTGTATTGTACTACTTGTATTGCATTTCTGTGATGACTATACTATATGTAGTGAAATAACACCACATTTTCCTGTAATTCACATTTAAGACTTTGTTTACTTGCTCGTCATCTCAGCTTTGTTTTAATTATTTGAACACAAACTAAATTTCCGAAATGAACCAATTTCCCCTTGGGGATCCATAAAGTACTCTCTATCTATCTCTATCTATTCTACATACCTAAATCAGATTTACAAACATATGTAGTCAACCAGCTACCTGGTTTTCCCTGTGTTACTTTAGCTAGGTCAATATAACCATTTAAAGTGTTAACTAATGTTTCTAGAATGCGTTATGATATTTGTAGCATTGTATTAAATATTCACCAAAGTTTGAATATAAAACCTAGATCAGTAATATAATAAACACTGCTCAAACACCAATCTGACCAATCTAAGACCTGGCTAGGTGGGAGTGGCTTGATATCCTAATGAGCACACTTGATTGACATCCCTCTCTCCAACCCCCCCAGCTGCTATGCCACTGAAGCAGAATTAAACTCACTGGCACGGTGTAGAAAATCAGGATAGTTCAATACGAAATGTACCAACGTACCCAATTATAGAGTTATCGTAGAAGCACACACTTTTTTAAAACTCTTATTCTTGCCTTTCTTTACTAAACGCATCAAGCCTAGACACATCATTCTTGCAACTGGTGAAGGTAAAGCTTACATAAGTCTAGACATTTATTGTTTATCCAAGATTAGCCTGACCTGCTTCTCATCAAAATGGCAGAAAGTCTGAAGAAGTGCATGAAAGCAGTGTAACGTCACCAATTATTCAGACATATTGTGTGAACATGACCAACATTAACACTTATTAACAAGCAATCATAAATGTAAACGTCAAATATTGGACCTGACAGACCTCCCTATGTAAAACTAATGGAATGGAAATAGAGTTTTAGACCAGTTTTAGCATCACTCCACACTGGTTACCTGTTTCCTTTAGAAGTGTCAAACATTTTAACCTCTTAATCTTACAACACCTTCATACATCTCTGGTTGACTGATATACAACGTTCCAAATCTGAAGAGCAGGCCGTACACCCGGCAGCAGACATGTTGACATTTATGAGGCGTCGTTTTGAGTTGCACAACTCGTACCTAAGAAATCATTTACTTGTGATACACTGGCTGAAATTCATTAATGGGTTGAGTAAGCCGTTCCTTGTCCGCGTTCAGTCGGTGTTGGCAAACGTAATAAAGCTGAAAGCGTGCCCACTGTTTGCTGTGTTAATGTTTGCATGATGCAATAAAAGTGCACCTCAGCGGCTCCCAGATAAAGCTTCTCAACGTCAAGCTAAGGAGCTTAATAATAAAAAATAAATAAATAGTGCTGATCGTTTTCCATTGTGAGGCCGGTGAGGTTTTTAATCACCTGAGTGATGTTGCTTTCATATAATAATAAATAAATAAAACTGGTGATGGAACAATGATGCTGATTTGGTTGTTGCATTTATCAGTGTAAATCAATGTCCAAGGAAGTAAAAAATAAATAAATGAACATTTTGTACCTCCAATGTATTATCTGTGGTGTCGCCAAGTTAGTGGTGGGTCTCATTGCTCTTTAATGTTTGTCTTCTATCAACAGTGTAGACAGAGAGAGAGAGAGAGAAACAGGAAGGCGTGGCCATACCGTTGAGGATGTCTTTGAGATGTCTGAACCAGATTTCGCAGTGATCCACACTCAGGTTGTCCAGGTGGATGGTGTCATCTTTGAGTTTAGCTCCTTTGCGTTTGCAGAAGAACAGCGTGATGCCAAGCAGCGTGCCGCCACTCTGCTGACCGGCCGAACGTCGACGCTTCACCTTCACCGCAAACACATCCTGTAGCTCAACAAAGTCCTCTTCAGGCTTCTTCTGTGAGGACTCGCCTACAAACACACACACACACACACACACACGTGTATACACTGTTAAGTTCGGTGCACAGAACGCACAAATGGGCATTTATTATTGGGTCAAAATATGGACCACACAATTTTCCTCCGTACTACAAAAATATTAATAAGCAAAGACATGTTTGTTGGTAGACATTTCGTCTTTTTTTTTCTTTCAGTTTTGCACTAGAGTTACATACAGTGGTGCTTGAAAGTTTGTGAACCGTTTAGAATATTCTATATTTCTGCATGAATCCAGCCCTGGAAGCAAGCAGCTCATGTGAGGAAACCCACCAACATCTGAGAGTTGAAGCTGTTCTGTACTGAGGAACGGGCTAAAATCCCTGCAGGACTGATTGACAGTCATCGGAAACGTTTACTTGTGCCCCCTGCACAGGGGGGCCGAACCAGATACTGAAAGCAAAGGTTCACATACTTTTGCCACTCACAGATATGTAATATTGAATCCTTTTCAATGAATAAATGACCAAGTATAGTATTTTCTGCCTCATTTGTTTAACAGGGTTCTCTTTAACTACTTTTAGGACTAAAATCTGACAGAGTATTTATGCAGATCTATCAAAAAGTCACAAAAGGGTTCACAAACTTTTAAGCACCCCTGTAGCTAAACATTAAGAAAAGTTTCTCGCCCAAAATCTTTTAAGCTTCGTGGACACTACACAACTTTTAAAATGTCCGACTACACAACTTTATCTGCGTGCGATCAGTTGTTTGGTGTTGTAGGGGTGTGCACAGTAAACAAATGATCACAGTCGAGGCTCACACACACACACACACACACACACGGTTTTTCAGGAAAGATCCACACCGTGGATCTGTATGACATGACAAATAACATTACTGTGCTTATGTTTTGTCCTCACTCTCCCAAACTAATAGACGGATGACAAATTGGATTCAGAGATCTGCTGTGCTAGATGCAACATGAACTTGATTGGCCCTGGGACTTTCACTGTATGTTTCTCAGCACTGCTCTTGCTACCGGTCATAGAGTGGCTTGCATTGTGATTCATCGCTGAGACAATTAAACATGTTTGAAAATATCAGAGCCTCTGTGATCGCTGAACTGTACACGCTACGGGAGCGGTTGTCGAGCTCGGGGTGTAGATCCTCAAAATTAGTCTGGATTAAGAGTGGAGTCAATATAAAACTGCTGATGTGGTTTAGAACACCGTGAGAGTTTAAGCTATGAACATCATTGTTCGTCATTGACTAGCTGAACACTAACAATTACCATTCTGCTTAATAGTCCTGTCAGGATAATTACGTTATCGACGTATCCTACGATACATGGACATGACAACTATCGTTGCTGCTGACCTCGATATTGTTCATTGTGTTTACATGCGTGTTTTGTTTACATAAGAATGAATGTCACCAACATTTCAGCCATTCACACTGCTTTTGTCCTCTCATCTGCTCTAGGGCCGTCAAAATACAATTCAAACTTCAGTTTTTGTGGAGTTTTACATAAAAATGCACATTTTTCAATTTTATATGTGTAGCAAGCACTAGCACAGATTTGAATTCAAACAAACTGTTGAAAAAAATGACACGCGAGATATAAACAACGCACTAACGATGCTTCTTGAAGAAGGCAAAACTAGAAAAAATAGTTTTTCAAATAGTGTCTCAAAAAATCCAGGCGTAGTTGTTACGCTACGTGACCGTGGTGTAGACAGAGGCAGACTGGACACGGGCGTAGGCGCAGATCACTGCTTTATTCACACACTTTGAAGATACAGGCACACTTCATTCAAAGTAAAGAACGAACGTTAACTCAAAGTCCTTCCGTGGTAAACTACAACTTATGCACACAATCACATAACAGATAGAGATAGAGATATA
>JAOUWY010000075.1:4982831-4993308 GCA_025728095.1 Prietella phreatophila
ATGTGTGTGTATGTATGTATATATATATAAGTTTAGATTTTATGTATCTATGCATTAGTTTTATGCATTCACAAAAAGCACTGAATTAAACTCCAGTCCTAAATTATTAATATATATTCTGTGTGTATTGGGTTCTTTTTCGTATATAACAAACAGTTGTGTAAAGATTTAGTCTGAAGTTTATCTTTGTAACACTCCCTAAAAATAAAATTCGTTTTGAAGTTAAAACGCTGTCACCCAAAATCTGTGGTATGGACAGGATGTAACGTCATTCTGCCTGCTAGGGTTTTGTGAAAGGTTTGGGAGTTAGGTGTCGGGTGCTCATATTTTAGCTCTGCTGTTGTAGACAAAAGACCTTGACCACAGAGGCTTTTTGGTTTTATGTAGTTTTCACTGGTGTGTGTGTGTGTGTGTGTGTGGGTGGGTGTGTGTGTGTGTAGGTGGCTTTGCTAAACTCTGTCCATGTAAATGTGTAAGTGTGAGAATTCATGTTTCATTTCAGGTTCAATTTAGTTGTCATGACTTGGTCTGAACACAATGTTCCAGAATAAATCGTACCTAATTTGGTAACGCCTGTCAAAGGTAGTGAGTGTGTATGTGTCTACTTTTAACATGGGTTGTGGAGTCTTAAATTATCTTCAAGTATAAAAGGAAATGGTGAGCTATGAAACGTTTGTGTGTGATGTGAACTAGTGGTCTTGGTTTGACGATGTTGTGTTTACATGCAAATAGCTTACATTACACCAAAGGATATTCGAAGTTAGTCACTTAGGTTGCGTCAAACGTACACTGACTTCTTTGTTAGTGTTTTATATGGTAGAGTTTTTACGATAGTTTGCATCTTATGCTCGAGTATGTACAATACGTTCGTCAAGCTTCGTCGAGTTGCAGCTTTGTCTACTGGTCTCGACTTTCAGACCATGCAGACATTTAAAATACTAAGAGTTTTTAAATAAGTGTCCGTCAGAACGAACGGGAGATATTTGTTACTTCACACTGAGTTAATGTGAACTTTTACACTTTGAATTTGTGAAGGATTATTCAGTAGATAATTCAGAGTGGGTGGAGCTGTGTGCACTTAATTCCGAGAAAAACTAAATGGAGGAACTGTGCACTTCTATTGGCTAGCAAAACGCAAAGGACAAAACACAAATGTTAGCATTACATAGTTGCAACTTGCATGCCACCCAGATTAGTCATAATCACCCATTGATATATAAAATAAATAAATAGTCTGAAAGTTTTGTGACTTCTCCCTTTCATTGAAATGCTAATATAAGTAACTGACACCAAGATGTGTTACTGTATTTCAACCATCGCCGTTATTCTCCTCACCACACTTTAAAAAAACCGTTTAATAATTATGATTTACATCCAAAAATAGCCTACTCTGGATTTCAGACACTCGATATGATGCTGTTTAGGAAGAGTATTAAAATATTTGGATGAGCTGTGGTGTAAAACGAAACCTGATTCTCTCCAGGAAGACACTACAAAAGAATGAGAGGAAAGGCCTTTCAGAAATAGCACATCGAGATTGTCATCGAAAAATACACACCTGTACATCCTCATCCCCTCGACAAGCAATAAGATTTAATATGTACTGTTCCAAAACCCCTGTAACCAACAAAGCAGGTGCCATAAAAAGCTCCTTTATTATCATGTATTGTTTCTTCTGCTGTGTTCGGATGATTACGCATAGTTGACAAAGCGGTAAACCGGATTAATGATTAATGAAGCAGGACTGTGATCCTGCCACATAATAGCCAAGATGTCCATCATGTTACCTTCCTCCTTATTCTCAAGTCCTTTTTCCACGCACCCTATCAGGATCAAGAAGTGCACTGGCGCCATTTTCCACTTTCCCAACGACTGATATTTGATCTCTCAGAGCAACGATTCGAGATAAGAGTCTGAGAAACAAAAGCTCTGACGTGTTCCGAGCTGTTTGCTGTGCAAACACAAGTTGAGATGCAGTGCTGGTGTTTGCAGGCTTGCTCTCATGACTCAAGGACTGCAACATTACAACAGCACAGTAATTTAGTTTTCTCTAGCAGCTCGTCATGAACATCCCTTAAACTGTTATATGTAGGTAAGTACAGATTTCATGTATGGGGTACATATATAATCTGAGTGTATATTTGTTTCTATACCAATAATATTTGGCCATTTTTTTGCTCCTTATACAAATATTGATAATTAGCCAGGATATGTTTGGTGTCTAGCTTATAGATGTGCTGGAATGTGCATGGTGGCTTAGTAGTTAGCACGTTCGCCTCACACCTCCAGGGTCAGGTTGATTTCCGCTACTGCCCTGTGTGGGCGGAGTTTGCATGTTCTTTCTGTGCTGAGGGGGTTTCCTCCCCCAGTCCAAAGGCATGCATGGTAGTCTGTATTGTATTAGCGGGTGTGTGATTGTGTGTGCGATTGTGCCCTGCGATGGATTGGCGTGCCCCATGCACCCTGGGATACGCTCCAGGTTCCCTGTGATGAAGCGGAATAGAAAATTGATGGATGGACATTCCTGGAAAAATCAGTAGCCTGGATTCCTGGGACAAGCAGATTTCATGTCTGGGCTTTTTATTTATTTACTTGAAATTGTAGTTTCCCGTAGTAATCAGATAGACAAAACAATGTACTCATTTATGCTATGCCCATGTCATGGCATGTACCAGTACAATTCCCCTTCCTGATGAGGAATTGTCATCCCGCAATATTGACGATATAGTTGATGATGTTTACATGCTGCAATGTGGGCTTATCGCATGTGGAATGAGAACGAGCACGACGTACCTACCGCCGTCATACGGAAGTGGTTCGGGTACAGAAGATCAGATGTGAATCAAACCTGTGTGAATTTGTGAAGGGTGTCTGAAACCTGTAAATCAACAAAGGGTGGAAACGCATCAAATTTGTTCCACCACCTCAAGCAAAAACACCGAGCGGAATTTGAGGAACGCCAGAAGATAGTGTAGAATGTTACTATGTAATCATTTATATCGTTACCATGAAATATCATCTAGTTTTAAGTCTGTATCACCCATCCCTACTGTTCAGAGTTTTTTTTTTTTCAAAACAAAAACTTTCATTTTTGCTATGTATGTGCTTTATAGTGACGCAGTACACCTCAAAACTGTTTACTGGCGAATGTTTTTTATTTTATTTATTTATTTTTATTACAAGGCAGATTCATCCATCATGCATAGAGGATCTGTTCAGAATCGGGATATTCAGCTAGGTGGAAACAACCCTCCAGCTAGCACAGCGTGTGCACACACATACACAGGAGAAAATGAAAACAACAAAACACACAGAAAAAAAGCTAATCAGACTCGTATAAGATCTTTAGCATGTGATTTAGGCCAAAATTCCACAGCTCATAATCGAAATGTTCACCACAGTCTTTTTATTGAGGATGAGAACGCAATATGCTGCATTAGATACGTCTTCCTTTAAAGACGATAACAATGGTGTACTCCTTCGTCACGCTTAACCTGTAACTAGCTAACGACCATAGCGCGCCATGCTTTCTGGCATTGTAGGCTACCACGTTTTAGCCTAGCTAATGAATTCATTTATCCAGGCTTGACTGAAGTTAGTGATATCCGTCTGTATTTATGGTTGTTTGGATGTATGGGTTTTGCTAATAATTTGATGCAGACTTTTTTGAGAGAATGTGAGAGAATTAAAGCTATTGAATATAATCTAATGGCTATATTTGAATGTTTTCAGGCTCATTTGAGTATTTCTGAGATTTCTTGAGTGCGTTTCAGAGGATTCAGTGTGTTTTTGATGGTATTCATTATATCCAAGTGGACGATATGACGATATAATATCGATATCGTGATAAATTGTCACAATGCGCTTTTCTGAGATTTTTGTACAAGGTTTTTATTTAATTAATTTATTTATTTCTTTTAATAACTACATACAGACTTGCAAAAGTAGCTGCTGTAGATATTTTTTAAATTTTGTATTTCATCTTTAAAATTGTCTAATACATGTAAAAATCTTTAATACATTTTTTTTCAACTTTTTATGCATAATTTAAAACTAGTTTACAATAATGATACGTTTATTATAAATTTATTTTATTAATAATGCGTATTATTAATCATGTATCATTAATTATTAATGACGCATGTCGTTTATTGTAGAAATGCCTTCACGACTCGTGATGCGATGTCATGGTTGGTTCTGTTTGATGATCTTCTAACAAACTGAAACTAACACTACTGTTATCCATGTGCCATCTCTCCTGTTCTGCCTCCACATGCCTTCTGTCCATTCAGTGTGTTCTTGATCAACTAGTTTCTGTTTTCTGAGCCCTTTCCTTCCTGCTTATTTATGAAAATCAGCCCAGAAATAGCCACCGGCTAAGAATAGGCACGCTCAGTGATCCTGGAGAGATTGTACAGTCGGGTGATAAACTCGTCCCGCTTGAGTGCATGTGTCCAGTTCATCAAGGGGGGAAAAAGAGTGGAAATCCAAAAAACAGGAAATGACTCGGCACCCGCATGTAATCTTTCAACTAAACAGACATTTCCTGCCCTACTCGTTTAGACTCATTCTATCCCGCCCTCCCTCTCTCTCTCTCTCTCTCTCTCTCTCTCTCTCTCTCTCTCTCTCTCGCTCTTGCTCTCTATCTCTCCTCTATGTGGGATTGTATTAGAGACTCATGCTGTACACTTTGAGTTCTACATCAGGTGTGTTCTACGTTCAGTAGTTTCCGCACATGTCCGCGGTGAGTCTTTCTTTGTTTTTTTTTTTATCATCATCAAGTTTCATGTCCGTTCTGTATGTCTGAAAACTTTAATGCAGCCTGCTTGCTGACTTGTGCATGATTGCTTTTATGCCCTGAAACAAACTTCTGTCACGTCATGTGTGTTTAAAAGAGAAAAAACACCACAGAAACAAACCAAAAAAACCCTGTTGTGACATGTTGTGCTGATCATATGGGTGGTGGTGGTGGTGGTGGTGATGATGATGGTGTGTGTGTGTGTTGGTGATTTTACCTGGGTTAATCAACAAAACGCATGACCAGACCTGTATTGGAATGCATCATCATCTATTGTCGTTTTCCACTATGAGTATTGGATTACAGCGGTTCAGATGGTTTAGTGCTCGAGTTCACGGCAGTCACAACAAATGTTTGAAATGATCAATAAGAACCTTTACGCAGTTTAAAAATAAGTGTATTCTTATTTGTAAATCTTCTTAGCTTTTGTATGTTATTATAAGTTCATGGGAGAAGGGGGACATCGTAGCAATCGGTTCTCTGGATGTCTGAATAAATCGTGGCGTTGCTGTGTAGAAGTATAATAAAAATATTTGATTCTGCAGAAATAAATGTGTTGCGTTTTTAATCTCGATCATGACTTTTTCAAACAGTTCGTCAGTCGCGATATTGGTGAGCTTAGTATATTTTCAAAAAATTTTTTTTATTTGACAGTTTTTAACTCTAACGAGGAATACGTATACGTGAATCGAGAAATGATTAATGTTTACCGGCTTTTGTCTACAAGCTGCTATTCATGAGTCTGGTTAGGATCCGAAAGCACGCAGTTCCACAAAGATTTCATTTGCCTTCCTTCTTTAATTACTATTCTGTACCATTTTGTTTTGGTCTGTACCAGGAGTAGTGATTAAAACTGCAATTAAACAATAAGAAACTCCAGATGTTCAGTAGCTTTTTGCTGAGTGTGTATTTAATGATGAAGCTTATTCAGAATGTGATTTCTATTTGCATTTAGAATCCAAACCAGGAATTATGCGAGCCGAATTATTTTTAAACTAGTTACTTCAAATAGGAGTCAAAGGATTGTTTTCCTGCTTGAAACAAATGCCCAGAAGTTCAGACAGCCAATCAGATTCCAGCGTCAAACATTCTGAAGGTTGTGGCCAGAAAAGTGTAGAAAGGATATCAGCAATCTGCATATCGAGGGCAGTGTGTCTAAAGCTCAGATGAAATGAACATATTAAATTAGTTCTATTTCTATAGAACAATAAGATAAAATACATAATTTATTACGTATAGTATAAAAAGGCTTTCCTGTTTGTTATGATGAATAAACTAAAATTGTATGAGCAAAATGATCGATGGAAAACATTAGAATTTTATTATTCTAAGGATTATTATTTTTTCAATTAAAGAGTCTTACCTGTATATTGTTAATAAGGCGTTTGTTAGGATTGATTGATATGATCTTTATACTGCAGTATTAAGTCATGTTTTTAGCTGTGGATTTCCTGTATTTCAGTATTAATAAGAATTGTAAAGCTTGATGGATTTTAGGGAAATGATGTTGGATGAGCATAGATGTCGGCTGATGCTTAAGGTTTCGGTATCGGTAAATGTTCATGATTTCTGTATTGTGATAATCGGTTATCCGTTATCATTCATTCCTACCAGCTATTTTATCAGCACATCATTCACAAATGACCTGGTGATCTTGGGTACTCATGAAGAGGTCTTGGGACTATGCAAAGAAATGCTAAAGAGCACAGATGCCTTCAAAAAGAATCAAATGAAATTAAAATACGAAATAAATTCTAAAAATCCTTCCTGTAAAGAACAGTAATAAATGAAACAAAGTCAATATTTGGTTTGACGATCCTTTGCTTTTTAAATAATAAATGCGTAGTCTCGGGTACAGTTTGTGTAGCTTTATGAGAACGGTAGCTGGTAGGTTTTATTGAGCACCAGCCCCGGTTCTTCTGCAGACTTTCTGTCGCATTTGCTTTTTATTTTTGCAGCAAAACCCAGCAGCCTTCATTATCTCTTACGTAACTGTCTCTTCCCTAATACGCTGCTTTCTTTTCTGAAATACTAATGTTTTTTCCTGTAACATAATTTTTTTTTGCTGGAAAACAATTGTTTGGAAATCTATAATGGTTTTCTACTGCCTCGCTAATGTAGAAGCCATAAAATAAACATCTATAACGAAATAAACCACGACTCTTTTGCACGGTACTGTGTGTGGTGTGTGTATATATATATATATCTATCTATCATAATCTCTGTAAATATCGCAGCACTGACTAAATCCATAACAGTTGTAACGATTTTTAGATTGGATGCCGTATACAGTCCTGAGTTCTCGTTCTTCCTGCTTTAATGCTGTAGTTTATGACCGTTCGTCATCGTTGCGGTTTAATTATTAACATTAATTACGCTTCAGCTGAACAGCATTGCGTGCAGTCAGTCATGGTACTGTAGTAGATCAAATTTAAACCAGTGACATCCTGACACTTTTACAAATGCATTCGAAAAGTCTTTTACTCAATCTCATGTTCCGTGTCACAAACAACCTCAAAGGTTCTGTTGCAGCATGCCAGAGTGTGGGGGTGTCTGCGAAGTGTTTCTCATGAACTGATCGGTTAAAACTGGTTTGAGTTGTATCTCTGCATCGGTGCTGTTCGGCTACTGTCTGATTTAAAACGACAAACACCAACTCTTATTGCTAAACAAGTGTGATTCCTGATGCTGAAGAAGTAGTAGAATTTAAGCGACACACAATGTATCACTTTTACTGCATTATGCTTAAATGGTAGAACATATTCGTCTCACTCGCATTGTACATTGATACGGTGGGGATCAGACATTGATAGATCCATTTAGATGTTCTTTGACATAAAACACAGCGCTCACTCGCACCCGATGATCATCCCATCGATTGAAAACACCCGACTCTGTTGGCATGTTAAAGTCGTGATCTTCCGATGGCATGCTGGATGTAGGAATGTGAGTCATTACAGTGGGCCGGGCCTGAAAGACGAGGAGACAAAAGAATAACGAGACGTCCATCCCACCGCCGACATAGACACGTGAACGGCACAAACAGATATACAAACAAACAGAAATACAATACAAACAAATACAATTCGGGATGTTACACATGGCTGTTCAACATCTTTGTTATTCGTGTGACGTTCTCTATGTGAGGAAGTAACGCTTAGCTAGCAAGGATTTAGACATGAATACAAAAAGTAAAACATTTCCAGCACCAATTTGGTGAAATATGTTTATGCTTTCTTAAATTTGAGGTATTAAAGTATGTTCTAAGCAGAAAAACACAATTGGGGTCAATCTTCCCAAATGTTTTTTTTTTTTTTTTGGTTTTTGAATGTACATGTTCCTCCAAATATGTCAATCTTTTTGTGAACCTTTGGTGAAAGTGTGTTCATTTCCAGGGAATTCGTCACAGTTTTCGCTTTTGCATTCCTGCATTTGAATGTTGTCAGCGAAGCTTCATGCTTTAACTTTAGTGAAATTCGACACACAAATTTGCTATACAAAGTCGGATTCTTTGAACAGTTCCTTCATGTGGCAGTATGAAATTCAAAATGGAAGAATTTTAGAAGTGTGTCGCCTGAGAGTTTGTTTCGATCTTCCCAACGTTGATTATGCATTGTTGCATTAAAAAAAAAGGAAAAGGGGCAGGGGGATGGGGACGGGCTATGATTGGTTTCCAGGTCTGCTATTTCCAGCCAATAGGGTTAGTTTATCAATTCAGTAATGTATGAAAAGTATAAACTCAGGGGTTCTTCTTCTTCCTTTGGGATATTTTCAAAATTTACTAAAAAGGGAATGCTTATAAATTTATATTGATGCAGGAGATAAATACCTGGCATCTCAAAACAGCTAGCACATCCCATAGGCTAAAGTTCAGGACAGGAGGAAGAAGAGCGCGGATGTGGGCGGCGTGCTTGTCACGTCGTTGCTCGATCGGCCTGTCCGACAAGTGTAAATTGGAAGTGGGTTAGCTAGACAGCTACCTTGCGCAGCTAAGAATGCAGGTAAATGGGGGTGAAATATGGGTGGTGATGTTGTAAAAGCTGGGAGTGAAGAACAGAGCTGATTGAATGGATTTTAAAAAGTGTCAAACTATTTATAGTTTGTGCGTTTATACATGAAATAAATATACAAGCTCTCTTGGAACAATGCTAAAGAACTTTGATTTGGACTTTTCCAAATCATTGTTTCATTCAATATTTTCATCACTATGTTGTTACCCACAGCTAAAACGCTAAGATTTTTTCTGACCTCGGTCACACCTGCTTTGCAAGTAGACACATGCTGCAAATTTCCAACAGGTTAAGTAACTCGGGCAGGATTTGTAGTACAGATAAGCAAAAGACAGGATCATCATAACACAGATAAAAAAATTTAAAATAAAAAAAGAGCACTGGATAAGTGGGTGGATTATTTGGGCCATTTGCTGTTGAGATAAGATTAAGTGTTTACGGGACGAAATTGCAGCTGGTTTTGTTGTGTTAATTATAGCTCAATACAGACCATATCATTATAGAATAATAATCATCATCAAGATTCAAGTGAATAATCACTGATTTCAGGAACCTAGTTAAAAGATCTCAGGCGGTGATTATCCTCTTTGCCACTGAATGTTCAGGATCATTCTGTGGCAGACACAAACACACACACACACGTGTGCATACGTGCTCCATTAAAGTAAGAAGTGCAGTACATTACATTACATGCACATAGACTGAATAGGTAATGGATTAGCCACATAAACATGTTTGTTTGTTTTGTTTGTTTGTTTTTTATTTAACATTTTTAAAAATGAAGATTGTTTGGAAGAGCTTTTAACTGAAGAGCTCCAGTTTTAAAAAGCAGTTTACAAGTTTTAAATGAAACAGTATCCGAGTATGACAATATTTGTCATCACTAACCACTTTCTGTGAAAATCTCTCTCTCTCTCTCTCTCTCTCTGTGTGTGTCTACAGGTAACTAGTCTCGCGCTGTAGTGTCCCAGGAGGACATGGAGGAGTGTGAATTGCCCCCGGCAAGCATGGATCACCCCTGGAAAACTGCCACACTGAGGAGGATGGCATGGGCACAGAGTCGAGACTCATGGTTGGCACCGGAATCAGAAGAACCACTCAATAACAACAACAAAGCTGGAAAGGCCTCTGAGACGGGTATCTCTCTCTAATCTCTCTCTTTCTCTCTCATCTCTCATTTCAGTGTAGTGGTGGAGGATGGTTGCAGATGTAACCAGAACAGTGAGAGTATCATTTAGTTCAAATTGAATTTTACCCCTAAGCTCAGATGTAAAATTGGCTATCCAAGGAATGCTCATTTTTGCCTTGGAGCTACAAGGCTAAAGAAATAACTGGAGCTTATAGCTACCTGTTTAGCATTGTTGGCTGAGAGCAGTCCATCATCATTATACAGTACAAGAGCGGCCTTTGGAGGTGAAATTATAAACCATCACAGACTAATTTTGTTGTGTTATTTGAAGTGGTTTTTTTTTGTATTTTGAGAGTTACTTTTTGGTTAAGTTTGCATGATTATTTTTTATTTACTTTAATATGTATTAATACTTTATATATTTAAATGTTTTAGTTTAGTACATTACACTTTCATGGTACTGTCAGTACTGTTTATTTTTATAAGAAGTTTTACATTATATACAAGTATAAATATTTGTGTGTGTGAGATATATATATT
>JAOUWY010000075.1:5050069-5061657 GCA_025728095.1 Prietella phreatophila
CTTCTCATTACTTCTTCTTCTTCATCTTCCTATAATTATTTTTCTATCTTTGTTCTTTTTTGCTTTAATTTCTCTCTCTCTCTCTCTCTCTCTCTCTCTCTCTCTCTCTCTCTCTCTCTCTCTCTTTCTTTCTCCCCTTCACTTTCAGTCCTCCCACATAATTATGTTTGAAGTTATTTTTGCATATTTTAATGAATATTTGTATAATTGTACAGTTAGATTTCTCTTATCCCCTTCATCACGGTCATCTCATCACAGACACAATATTTCAGGAATATTTCAGGAAATGTAAATGTATTTAAAATTCTTCTGCTTGTTCTTCTTCTTCTTCTTCTTCTTATTATTATTATTAATATTAATATTTATTTTATTATTAGTTGAATTATTATTATTCACAACACACTCGACTTTCCCCACCACATGATCTGATTCGCCTTTTTGTCGCTTTGTACGCTGTTATTCAAGCTCCTCATACCTTACTGTTCGTGGGACCGTCTAATCCATGCCCCCTCGACACCGTCCACATGAATTGTCCATTAGTGATAGCTGATCATATATTTAGCTATAGTTAATGCTGCATCAATCTGTTGCATCACTACTCACTTTGTGTCAGTTAGATACAGATGTCTGTAGATTCTTGCTCATGTTCTGGCATGTGCGTCATCTGTATCGATGCGGTTTCAATTAGCTGTGTCTCATAAACATGCTGATTGAATAAGTGTACAGTCCTGCGAGAGGTCACTGGGCTTCTTTCATCCTGCAAATGACCAGTTCCTGTCTGAGTAGAATCAGATGTGTTCATGCAGACGAAAAAGAATAAAATCTTGCAGGTTGAGACCTGGAATTTAAAAAACAAAAAAACAGTTATATCATTTTTAATTGAATCCACATTTTCTTTTATCATACACAGTTTATCTGGATAATGTCACATACGTACAGTAGCTTATCTTAAGAGGCATGTCCACTTTAAGCAGGGTAGGCAGAGTACTGGGAAATTATACTTAAGTGAAAGTACACAATAGATAAAGTTTTACACAACTGGAAATGGAAGTATGTAGCCAAAAATGTACTCAAGTGAAAGTAAATAAAGTCAGCGTTTTTAACTGATGAGCTTAAGTTACTCTCATGTTTTCATGTGAACAGTACTGTTCAGTATATATCTAAAACTGTTTGAAAAGTATTTTGTTTTAAAGCAGCGACGCCACATTGCCTGAAATCAATCTCTGAACATTTTAAAAATTTAGCATTAGAATTGGACTTGCTGCCTAGTCAAGTATGATAGCTACTGGAATTGTTGCTAATTTAATCTGCTATTAGCAAAGAAAACATGCTAGCATAGTGAATTATGTCCATTTAATATTAGTAAATGAGCAAAACCTACAGTATATCAATATGTATGTGTTTTTGTTTGTTTGTTTGTTTAGATTAAATGTAGTTCCTAACTTCTAGATTCTTAAAAGAGATGCCTAATTTTGTAGGAGTCTTTACTTACTTCAACATATTATTTTAGTGATTATTTTAGCTGGATTTTACCCAGCGGTCACTCAATCCTCATATTCAACAAATTGGCATGATTCTTGATCATTCTTTTTGAAAACCTGATTCGTTGCCACACTGAGATGATCACGTGCTATACTGAGCCTATTCGATTAATATATAGCATACAGTATATTGGCTAGATAAGAGAAGAAGAGATCTATGAGATTTGTTAAGAATTTGGAAGGTCTAAATACAAAAGGTTAGAAGTAAAAAGTAAGTGATTTGTCCTGGAAATGTAATTAAATAAGCATTAAGTAATGAAGTATTCAATTTCAGAAACACTCAAGTAAAGGATAAATATGCCAGAATAATACAAGTATACAATGATTATAACTCAGGTAGTCACCTCTGACTATAAGACACCTTTTTGTCCTCTAGCAGATCATCAGACTGTTAATATGCCTATGTTTTTAATGGGAAAGTACTTTGCCATTAGCTGGGCACTAATACAACACACAGTTCCACAGTTTCACTAGCAGTAAGTAGTATTATTCTAGCCGCAGAAATCAAGCCCGAGGCGATTTGAGGTTTAACAAGTTCAGACCCCACAGAGTTTAAAATTTAACACATTTTAAATATTCTCTCGTCTGTTTTTGGTTAGTTTTACATGCACCATCTTTAATCTCATTTCATCTAAAACATACTGAATACTGTTTCTAATATTTCTTTCACAAAGTTGTTATGTAGCACAGTGCATAATACATATGTCTTACATTGAACACTACAACTGTCTCTGAGTGTTCTCACACTTAAAGGCTTCACAGTTTCACCCTCTGAGCCTTTAATAAAGCTCATGTTTAGAGTCGGATTAGGAATGAGGAGATCCACAAGGAGTCAGCTTTCCTTATTTCATTGCTTTACTGCATTATGTGGTTTGCTAATAATAGTGATGCATCTATAATAAAATACAACTAACTTCAGGTGTTCAGAATCTTGGAAGAAATTCTGTAATGCAAATAATGGAATGGAAATGCTACGTTTCAAAACATTGATGTGATACTGAGCAGTACACATTAGAACAAACTAAATTTGATTTGGCATTGCGTTGAACAATTTTTATTTATACTGTCGTGTAGATTTATTCACTTGCTTTGACTAATTTGAAGATTTTTTTTAACTGATACATTGTGTATGATTAAATATAGACCATTACAAACAATGATCTGTAATACTGTGTTTTTAAAAAATATGTTCTTCTCTGTGCCACTACCTACAGTATAGCTATATCTGCTTAGTGCTCAAAATATCTGTATCTGTTACTGCCTTTTTGGAAATATCGTAATCAGGAAGTGAATGCACATGAATGCCACTACAGGGTCATAATTACAATTCGGGAACTTGTATTTTTTTATGAGCCGCGACTGTTGAGTAGGGGGTGTGTCAATAATGAAAAATCATGATTACTCCGATACGAATGCAGCAGATGGCAAGAGGTTTTATGATGCCCTCCATTTTTCCTCACTCTCTCCAGACCAACATCACATGAACACATGCCACATCATAAATACCCCCTCCTATGCATGAACGTCTGAGGAGAACTTCAAGGCAGCATGTGTCTGTATTTGGAGTTTAAAACCAAAAGTGGTGTAACTGAAACCAGAAGGTCTAGGACTTTTTTTTATAATCTTGCTCGTGCAGCTATTATTTATTACCACCAGCCAATTCTGCTCTCAGACGACAGCTACCAACCCGGAGGTTGAAAACGAACACATGCTTCCTCTGAGACAGCAATATGCATCTTTTCAAACTGCTGCTCATGCTGCAGCACAGGGCAGAGTAACATTGTCTGACAAAGAAAACCTCTGTTTTCTGCAAATTGTAAGCACTGCATTTTACGAACCCTTAAAAATACGTTATTATTATTATGTAAAGTTACTTTGTAAATGCATTTTACAGCAGCACACCTTTGTGTTATCGAAGATGGTTTTTCTGTATCCCAAGAGCTTCATATCTGAGTGCCCACATGAAAGCAAAAAGCTTCGGGTTGCGCCACTTTTATGTTGCATCCTTATGCATACCACTAGTATCGACAATGAGCCTTGTGAACCTTTCATCGATGCGCTTCCTATTCGTATCCATATTTGTATCTGTTCAGAGCACATTATCTGTTCAGACCTATAATACTGTATTCATATTTGGTTACATCCCTAGGCTCTGGAAAGTCTGATTTGTTGCAAATATGAGTTTAATTCTTTGAAATGTGTTCTCAGAGAAGAAAGTATCATCGTCAGTTTAGTTCTGCTCTCGGATTGGTGTGGGCTCTCCTAGGATGACTCTGCCCCAGCCACAGAGTTCATGGAACCATTTGTTGCGGGTGAAAATTATGTAATGTAATGTTATCTAATGCAATGACCCTCACACTCAACAGATCTCAACTCAATGGAACACCTATGGGAGAATTTGGAGTCATGCATTAGACATTGCTCTCCACCACCATTATCAAAACACAAACTGGGGGACAAGATGTTGGAAGAATGGTGATTATCGCTCTACAGCTCCAGAGACATGTAGAATCTGTGCCAATGTTCATGGAAGCAGTTCTCGTGTTGGGCGAATACCTCACCAAGATACATATCCCATTCTGAAAATGATCTGTCTCACACACACACACACACACACACACACACACACACACACACACACACAGTGTCAAGCAGATAGCAGCAGCAATATGTGCTGTTTATTCTGCATCGCCTGCATCCTGCGTGCTAAAAGGATCAAGCAGCACTTCCCTAGTGTGTGATGTAGAGTTCACTGATTCGCCTTTCTGTCTACTTTTGTCATCTTGTTTCTCCCCTCATATATATGTCATCCTCAACAGATTGCTCTTTATCCTGCTAATGTTCCTCCGTGTGGACTTAATGGATTCTGTTGAGACTTTCTAAGAAGGAATTCTGTGTTTCATTATTTTAAAAACATCCAAACAGGTGATTTAGAGGTTCTCTGATCAAACACTGATTCTGTCATATGCTTAAATGAATCAGAGAACATCTAAAGGTCTCATACAGTTGTAGTTTCATTTTTGTCTGCTTTGACATTGATGTTTTCCAAACTTTCATGACAATTCTATGCTTTGTTCATTATATCGTCTATCACAAACCCGCTCACTTGTCTGAGTACATCTCACGATGAACTCTCGCTTGGCTTGGTCCAAAAGCCAGATATGATCCCTGATTTGTATCTCTTCATCAGCCTATTTTTCCACCATCAGTTAAAACAATTGTGTTTTCCCTGGTCACAACGTTACCTGTTTTCAATTTTACTCTTTTACTTCTCTGCACTCCCACCTGCCATCAGGAAGATCCCCGAGCATGGGAAGAGCTCATCTAGCTCAACATTTATCATTGGTTTCGATACTGCTATAACAACCATGTTGAAATAAGATCAAAGAAGCTAAATGGGGTCAATGGGACAGAATGCTGTGACCAGAACTGGGGCCAGTGCAGTTAGTGAAGTGGACGGAGGAAGAGCAACGACCGAGACATTTCCTGGAATGGGCAGACTAATCCACATTAGTCGGCTTATCGATCAGTGGGTGCAGATGCATCATTTTCAGAGTGCTGGACTTAAATGGGCAGGCAAGCTGAACGCTGCAAAACTCTCAGTAATGAAGAAAGTGTCAGCAGCAGCAAACACACAGCTTCAGTGCTGGCTGACTTTCAAGCAAATGCAGCGGTCTGCTAGCTTGTATTATCACAATCATATTATTTAGCATTTAAGAACCATTAGAACCTTCCTGTTTGCCTCAAATCATGAACTATGCATGATCATGTACTCGACTAGCTAATACCTGGATTCTTACAGATTTAACATCTTAAATGAGTACAAGATGAATGAGCTCATGAATAAGCTGCCAGAAAAACCACCACTGGAGAAACCCAAATCCATCCAATTCCTGTAGTGCTTACCCTACACAGGGTCTCACGGAAGACTGGAATATCCTAGGGAACTCTGGGCACAAGGCAGTGAACACCATAGATGAGATGCCAACAAATTGCAGGGCACAATTGCATGCACACATTCACACACACTGGATAATTTGGAAATGCCAATCAGCTTACAATGCATGTCTTTGGACTGGGGGAGGAAACCACAGTTCCCAGAAGCACAGGGAGAACATGCAAACTCTGTGCACGCAGTGCAGGATTCAAACCCCCAATGGAGGTGTGATGCCCCCCACCCCCAACCCAAGCCAAGCCAACCAAAAATGCCTTCCAAAAACCTTATCCCTACTAATTTCCCTTTGCTGTGTAAAAATTTCTCATTTTAAAACATTTATGTTTTCCAATGCCCTCTGGTGGCTTAATCCCTTCTGCTAGTGCACTACAGTCTTAGCACTTATCATGTGTTTATATTGAGATATTTGTGATGTGTTTACCTATTCTGGTGCCAATTTATTGATTGGTGTTGTATCATTATTCCTGTGGTTTGCATGTCTGCCATGCTGGTGTCACAGGGGGACATTATTATTGCTAGCACAGGTACAAAGTTATTTGATAGGAGAAAACTTCTCAACAGTCTCAAACATAAGTGTTAACGATCAAGTTTCTATGTTAGCTCCTAAAACCAAGAAAGCAAGTACGTCTTTTATTTCCCACTCGCCATTTTCCATCTTGGCTTGGCTAGTTAGCGATCTACGAGATGATAAGCATGATGGCGTTGACGGTATTAGAATGAAAGTTGAAGCTTTGAAAGCTGATCTGTGAGAATATGAGGAGGTGAAAGAGCTGGGCAGACTAAAGAACTAAAGCACCGCTGCATTACTCTTTAGGTAGAGATGAAGAGAGGGCTGAATCCCACTGGGCATACTATCAATGGGAATTGTGCATAATGTAGGAAACCATTAACCAAAGTGAAAAGAGACGAACATACAAATAAAAGAAGTTTAAACAAAGAAAAAAAGTCAAGAAATTTCATTACAAAATAAATCTTGGACATCATTGAATATTACAATTTAAATATAAAGATTAATATGCAAGCTGTTTTGGATGGATTGTTCCTTTAAGGGTTCTTTGGTTTTTCCATCCGACATATGGTTCTTAGCTTCCTAAAGAGATTTAATGAAAAACCTTGCCTAGCTTGTAATTTCACTATTTGTTAATGATGGCAGTTTAATTCATCCTTGACCTCCTTGCCTCTTTTCCATTTTTCCTACTCGTGCTTTACTATATCTGTTAATGAATGAGGTCTTTTCTTCCTGTCAGCGTGGGTATAATATGTAGCATGTTTTGTTGTGCTTATTTATGGGGAACCTAAAAAGCAATGGGTCGATTAAGTCTCTCTTTTACATCAAGTAGTTCAATACATCATAATTTAAACTTTATCCACCTAAGTTTCTGAGTATGAATGCAGCCAAGATACATTTAAAACATATTTAAATGTTATACAAGTGTAAATACATCCATCTTTCCAAAGGACACCGGACAACCAAAACTCTTCCGAATACTTTACGTTATATAGCACATGTGGAAAATAATCACGGAAGACATGCAGACTAGTTCATGTACAAAAGAAACATCTTTGTTTATTAGCCATTTGGACAGATTTTTGTGAACACCGACTCTTGGATCTTAGATGTCCATGGAAAAATGTAATTAATGGTAAATTTTTATTTACTCTGTTCCATCATTTCTGGCATCGAAAACGTTGTCTGTTTTTGGTATATATTAAGCGTAATGATTTGTGTATGACAAGAATAATGGTCTAAATGTTCAAAAACTTCCCAAACTTTTCCAGTGTAAGGCCACCCAAATGGCATTAACATTTGACCGAGGCCCCCCTTTTGCAAGATGTTATTAAAACACATTAAAAATACAGACTTCTGAATATATCCCCCGCTCCCTTTTTTAAAAAAAAAAATGAATAATTACAACTTACATCTTTACATTACATTACATTACATTAGGAATTGATTGTGTCTGTATGTGTGTGGTTGTCTGAGAGTGACTATTTTTTTTAACACCAAATTGTTGAGGCCCCCTGGTGGCCACCACTTTGAAAATCACTGATCTAGACATCTGATTAACATTAGCAAAGATGGCTTGTTCATGGTGACAATGTAAATGTCGTACTGTACAAAGAATTCCAAAAATTCACAAAAACAAAGAATCTTCAAGGAAATCTCTTTACGTTATAATATTTCATAAACATTCATGTTGCTAAAACTGTTTATGGCATATGACAAAGTGCCCAGAAAGATCAGACTTCACCCACATACCAGTCTTCACATTGTTATGTAGAGTTCCATTGCCATTTTTTTGTAGCTGCCTTACAATAAACCCTTTTCCCCATATAAAACTGTAATTGAAGACCAGCACAGGACGTTGGCTTACAAGCTGATTGACATCTCATACATGATGAAGCTCCAGCATGAATTTAAATTCTTATTAATATACAATCCAAATGCACAATGCATAAATTGTGTTTAATTGCTGTGAAGGAAAATCACTCATCTTCCATATATGCTCTATGTAGGATGAGACTACTTGTTCATGCAAAATGGTCAACGCTACATGTGTTGCTACTAGCTAATTAGCTAAAGGGAGCAGGATGGTCTTAGGCGGAGTCAGTACAGTGAGCAGGCAGGATGCCAGCCAGAAGACATCTCAGAATGCAAGACAATAGCAGTGGAGGTTGTAAAGGAATTAAAGCACAAACCTGATTTTAGTGCACAGGTGGTGTTTCTGTGAGACGCTGACAGATAGCTGTCAGACAGCTGAGTACAGTGGTACATACAGCAGGAGGAAGAGGATGATGAACCTGTTCACTGCGCTTCATTATTTCTTAGCCTATCGATTTTGTATTTCTACAAGAACGAGTTCCTGCGATGAGATAATGAACGGCATTTTGAAAGTATGTGGTTTTCACTCCGCATATTCTGCTTCATCACAGTAAGATTTCTCATAACCACAACCAGAGTCAATCAATATCCACTAATATTCATCTCCATTAGACCAGTACCCATTACTAGATCTAGTAATCCTATGGTATTGCTATTTTTAGATGTTGAAAAGGCATTTGATAAGGTTTACAATTGCCTGCATCAAAAAATTAACTGCATCAAAATACTCTAAAATACATCTGTAGTAAGAAATACATCGATATAAATACTGTATCATTTACAAAGAGGAACTAGACAAGGAGCACCACCAGTATTACAGCTTTTTATAGAACTACCACAAGAGCAAACGAACAAATGATAGCATTACAGAATCAGTCTCTATGCTGATGATATATTACTGTACATAAAGAATCCATCATCTTTACTCCCAGAAGTCTGCGATCTGATTAACAACTATAGCGAAGCGTCTGGCTATTCCATTAACCAGGTGCAATCTGAGATTCTGCTTGTAGCTAAACAGAAATATGGCGTTTATGTTGAGTTTTTCAGCTTTTCAACAAACTGGCTTATCTTAGGAGTATCTGCAAAACATACAGGATAGAGACACAACATTAACAATGGGATGACTAGGTTGAACTCAATCATTCAACAAAATACTGCCAGGTAGGAAAGTGGTGCGGAGAACCCAAAAACGTACATTAAAATGTAATATGTTTATTTCAGATTTTGTTTATTTGGTTATTGGATAGTTATGCTAAAAACGTGTTTGTGCTCTAGATTAAATAGCAAGCTAGCTGAGTTGTAGCACATATTTACCTCCATTAAACAAATTAACACCTGCAAATTCTACTTTTCTGTAAGCACAGTGTTAGCAACATAATAGATTTCACTAAGCGGTTGAAACGCATTAGATTAGCTAGGTACCAATCAGGTAGCAAACTTCCCAGGCAGCAAACTGACATTGGACAAACTTTGGCAAAGTTGGAGTGAAAAGTGCTCCTTTGGTAACGCAGGATCAAAATTGCCTCAGTGTTGGCAGCCAACACAGCCACCCAAATTAATGTATGGGTCAGTATCAGTGTGCTACCGGAAATGCTAATGCTAACATAATAACGTATGCTGGATTTTGTAGTACTGTATCCCTGGGCATGGATGGTGAAAACACAATAAGGATATAATTCTGTCCAAACACTAATGTGAACACTAATGTAGTTTTATGCCTGATTGTTCCTTCAAACTCAAGTTTATCCCAATAATTCACTCCAGATGAGGGCTCTTACAAAATAGGTTAGATCTATATGACCCATGTTGTCCTGCTTCTCTTGTTTCAGAACAATTTAATGGAAAGGCCTCCTAACCATATCCAAATGATCTCAGAAGTCCCCTAATCAGTGATCTAGATGCATCAAACATCTTTTTATTATTTATCAGGCAGTGGGGACATACCTGTACCTGTAGATCCTACCTACTAATTGCTGTTAAACCAATCACTGCATTTCATTCTCACATCCATGTTGTTAATTACGTTTATATGCCTTATTTATCCTTTCCCTTTACTTTCCTTTCCCTTTACTTTGCACACTATGTTAACACTGTGAACGTCCCTGTGTTTATGTGCTCCTAACACCTACATCCCCTACATAAGTGTTCACTCCTTGAGCATTTCCATATTTTGTAGTGACCCAACCTTAATTTTACTGACTTAATTTACACAGAATATTTAAACCCAAATTACTTGTTGTATTGTGACACAATTGCTAATTCAGCAAAAAGCAGACTGTGGGTAGTATAAGCATTCATCCCCTTGGGTCAATATTTGGTAGAAGCACGTCTGTCTGCAATTACTTTACAGCTGCAAGTTTTGTAGGATATGTCTCTAACAGCTTTGCCCACAACATGATACTACCATCACCATGGTTCATTGTAGGGATTCACTGTGTTCTCAGGGTGATGAGCAGTGTTGGATTTCTGCCAAGCATAACACAGTTGTGCAATATTCGTTCCCTTTGTTAGTAAAGATCTAATGGAGCTCTATAGCCCAGTGGGGGAGCAGTGGTGCCTTGGTGGTTAAGACTCTGGGTTACTGATCGGAAGGTTGGGGGTTCAAGCTGTAGAATTGCCAAACTGCCACTGTTGGGCACTTGAGCAAGACCCTTAACCCTCTCTGATCCAGGGGCGCTGTATCATAGCTGACCCTGCGCTCTGACCCCAGCTTCCTGACATGCTGAGATATGCAAAGAAAAGAATTTCACTGTAATTAGTGAATACTCATTATAATTATTATCATTATAGTATGAATGTTCACAGTCTGGAATATTTGTTTAGAAACCAATCCCTGATTGATATTTTTCCTAAAACTTTATCACAGACTTGTGTTGATAGCTCACTGGTCCTCATGATGCTATTTATTCATGTATGTTCTTTTACAAACTCTGGGTTCTTCCAGGAACAGATGTACTGCATTTAGTATATTCAGATCATGTGACACTTTAATAGCACTCAGGTGAATTCTATTCAGCTTACTTATATAATTTTTGAAGACAACTGATTGTGCCAGAACTAATTGACGAATTTCACAGCAACCAGGGTGAATACTTGTCACGTACCGTGGGTGAGGTGGAAGCAGGTGTGGACGACCGGATACAAAGCAGTATAATCCAAACGGGCACAGACAAAGTTCGTAGACGATAAACAGGTGAAGGTCAGGCGATTGTACAAACAAACCTTAGGGGCAAGGCGAGACTCGAAATCGGGGACGGAAAACAGGTCAGAAGGAAACGTAGGTAAAGTATCATGGAGCGCTTAGAGAATGTCAGAGAAACGAGTCAACTAAACATTACTTCGCAACCTCGCTTGTATTCCAAAGTCTTTCTTATACTGTGGTGTGATTGGATTGGAATGACTAACAGGTGTGCTAGAACTCTGGTGAGGGTGAGCGCATGCGTGAGTAGGAGGTATTGTTTGCAGCGGCCATATTGGGAATGAGTGTAGTTTCCTGGGAAATGGAGTCTTGGTCGGGTTGAGATATGACAGAACCCCCCCCCAAGGGCTCACTCCGGGAGCCGAGGACTCGGCCGAGGGCCCGGAAGATCAGGGTGAGTTGCATGAAAGTAATCGATGAGTGTCGGATCCAGTATGTCTAGTCTCGGGACCCAACACTGCTCCTCCGGTCCGTAGCCCTCCCAATGGACCAAGTACTCCAGCTGAC
>JAOUWY010000075.1:5207730-5223821 GCA_025728095.1 Prietella phreatophila
GTAACAAGCTGAGATTAGGAGCACTCCCTTTAAAGACACCTGGGAGCCAGAAATCTTTCTGATTGAGAGGGGGTCAAGTACTTATTTCCCTCATTAAAATGCAAATAAATTTATAACATTTTTGACGAGTTTTTCTGGATTTATTTGTTGTTATTCTGTCTCTCACTGTTCAAATAAATCTACCATTAAAATTATAGACTGATCATTTCTTTGACAGTGGGCAAACGTACAAAATCAGCAGGGGATCAAATACTTTTTTCCCCCACTGTACTACTGGCGTCTGATCAGGGTTGTGTCTCATTGCTTGTATTACTCGATCTTAGTGCTGCTTTTGATACTATAGATCATACTATTCTCCTTGATAGATTAGAAAATGTTGTTGGCATTAAGGGAACAGTCCTCTCCTAGCTCAGGTCTTATTTGACCGATCAGTATGAGTTTGTAGATGTAAATGGCGACTTCTCCACGCATACAGAGGTTAAATTTGGTGTCCCACAAGGTTCTGTTTCAGGCCCACTGCTTTTTACTTTATATACAGTGAGGAAAAAAAGTATTTGATCCCCTGCTGGTTTTGTACATTTGCCCACTGACAAAGAAATGATCTATAGTCTATAATTTTAATGGTAGATTTATTTGAACAGTTTTTCTATCCCCAACACGTGTAAGGTCAGTCCTATAAACATTGAGCAAGATAAAGCTGGATCTGGGCATCCCCTATATGAGAAACTGTTGGGGCTTATGGCAGCAGCAGATAACGTCATTATACCAAATTGGGCCTATTGCACATGAGACCATTTCAGTGGTGGATGAAATGATCTCAGGATGAAACCTCTGAGAGTAATCAGTGTCATGCTGCGATGCCTACGTGCTCTGGGAATTTGGAGGTGTCCCCGGTTTATCCTTGGGTCACACTCTAGGGGCAGTAGGAGACGGTAATGACAGACACCTCCATCATGGGCTGGTGCATGTTCTTAGATTGCTGTCAAGCTCACGGTGTCTGGAGCAGCCCTCATCTGTAGTGCCATTTAAATCGCCTAGAAATGTGGGCAGTATTTCTAGCAGTGAAATTATTTCTTGTTCAAATGAGAGGTCACCATGTGTTAGATGTGACAGACAACACAGCTGTGGTCTCATATGTCAACAGGAAGGATTATGTTCGCGCCCCCTGTTCAGGCAGGCATTACTAATTCTTCTATGGGCAGAGTGAAAATTTTTGTCAGTGAGTGCAATGTACCATCTGGGCAACTGGACTGTGGGGAGCAGACATCCTGTTGAGGCAGGGACAGAGGCCCATGGATTGGAGGCTCCATCCACAAGTGGTGGAGTCCATATGGTGGAAGTTCGGCCAAGCGGAAGTGGATGTGTTCTGCTGCTGTCTTTTGCCCACATAAACAAGTCAAACATATCATGTTGAGTCATAATTTTAAGTCAGAAAGTCTTATTGGCCAGCTTGATTATGGTTCTCAGAGATAATATCCCTGCTGTACGGCACTCCTTGCAAGATTCCCATCCATAGGGATCTAATGTCTCAAGCCAGAGGGTTGATTTATCACCTTTGTCCAGAGCTATGGAAACTGTGGGTCTGACCCCTGAGTGGGCACCAGCTCATAGATGCTGGTGTCGCAACTGAGGTAGTAGAGACCATGATGAAGGCTATAGTACCATTTACTAGGAACTTTTTGTACCATTTACTAGGAACCTTTTGTCTCGTGGTGTGAGGAACATCAGCTAGACCCAGTGAACTGTGCAATAGCTACAGTACTGGAGTTCTTATGAGGATGTTTCTCAGCAGGTTTGGCTCCATCTACAATTCCATCTACTATATGGTACTATATTTAGGTCAGCCATACCCCTATGCCTCTGTAGAGTAACATCGTCTAACCGCGGTTTATGCATGGTGTCAGGTGGCTGAGGTCCATATGCAGACAACGCATACCTTCCTGGGATCTTTCTGTGGTCCGGTATGGTCTGTCAGGTGCACCTTATAGTCAGCCCCAGAGAAATTTCTGACTCTAAAGGTAGCTCTTGTGCTGGCCTGGCATCTCTCAAGTGTGTAGGAGATCTACATGATCTCTCTGTTGCCCCTTCCTGCCTTGACTTTGCCCCTGGATTATCCGAGGCCTTCCTATAACCTAGGCTGGAGTATATTCCTAAAGTGCCTATGTGTTCTGCCCAGCCAGTAGTCACTCTGTTCCTCACACCAGAACAAAAGAAATTGTACCTACTGTGTCCAGTAAGGGCTCATAGTACTTGTGTCCACTGCTCCGACCAGCTGCTGGTCTTCTTTGGCAATGACAGTAGTTGTGATGTTGTGTCACAGCAGTGCATCTCTAATTGGATAGTGGAAACAATCTCTATCGCTTATGAGGCACGTGGTCTCGCTACGTCTCTGGGCATAATGGATCATTCCACTACTGGTTTCGCATCCTTAAAGGCTTTGTCCAAAGGCATACCCTTACAGGATGTGTGTGCTGCAGCTTGGCAGTCTATGCCACACATTCATTCGAAAATACAGCCTGGATATACATTATACCCCAGACTCGAGTGTCTTGCAGTGACCCTCAGGCTCGGATCTTTTTGTACAGGGCAGTTCCTCAGTATGACTGAATGGGTATTCTCATTCCCACAGCGTGGTGCTCACGTAACATTGAGTTCCCTTTGAAAGGGAACATCTGGGTTACGCATATAACCCTGTTCCCTGAGAAGGGAATGAGATTTGGTGTAGCTTTGTCATACTGGGACATGCCTGTGAATTGCGTCTTTGCTTCAAATAATAGAGACTGACAGCGTGGTTCACAGGTGCCTTTTTTGTATCGCGCACTGCGCTTAATTGCCACGTTACCTGATCCCGGCAGGCCTATAATTAAAGTTAACAGGATTGCTTAACCCAGACATTTTCCTGCTGACACGCCCCCAACTAGGGAAACACTGTTTCCCACGCATAATCGCTACTTTGTAATAGCGTTCATGTGTGTTCATCTCATGCATACGATCTTTCCGACATTATTTTAACATACCATTAATATTAGCATAATTATTTTGTTATGTGGCAGGAATTTCATTACATGCCTCTAATGTAACTTTAAGCAATAAATTATATTGCTTTATATTTTATGTTTAAATATTATTTGATATTGTTATGTTATATTGTACAGTATAAAATTTGTATTCGTATAACAACAATAAAGTTTAATTTAATTTAATTTATTATACTACAAACCATCGAACACACCTAGACCAAGGAGGACACTTTCTTTCTTTAATCTCGAAAATAATATGATGTGGATATTTGATGAGAAACGCTTAAACTCTGAGCCATCATCTTTGGATGTTACCACAGACTATGGATATTCGCTGACACAGAAGAATGATAACAACTTGGCTGATATTAATCTGTACTCTGTAGATACTTTGTTTCTGTTTGTGTCACTAGGTGATACGAAACAAAACATTTTTATTTTAATGAAATTCTTCATAAAACATGTCAACAAAACTTATTCAATAGCAATTTTTTCAAGCATGGATGGTTTTATGTTTCATTAAGAATTAGATAATTAATTAATGGTAATATACTCATAGCAGTTATGGCATCAGCAGATTTCTTTCTATTTAGGTTATGTCTATGTAATACCCTTAATCTCTGTTCTCTTTGGTGAGGGAACATGAGAGAAAATGAGTGTGTGTGTGTGTGTGTGTGTGTGTGTGTGTGAGAGAGAGAGTGAGAGTGTGTTTGTGCATGTGCAGCACCCATGGACCCCAATGTTTCGGCATAATGCTGGATTACAGTTGATGCATGAAAAGGCATTTAGAGCCTCAAATGTGTTTGCACAGAGTCACAGATCACTGCTACGTCGCACTTCCTTTCTTTCTACTGTGAAGAAGAGATGCTTCAGTTAACAGGTTGCCATGGTGACCCACCAAATTTCACTGCGTTTTTGATGCACCATCATTTTCAGACGCTCACGCTGCATACTTCCTGTGAGCATGACCATCTGCAAATGGAGAAACATGGAGGCCGTACAAGTTATGGTGAAGCTTTGAAGTATGCGTACATTATGAAGAAAAATGGAAGTACTTATTTATATGTACATTCTGATGAAGTGTGGAAGTATGTGAAAGTTTTGGTGAAATTTGGAAGTATGTATTTATGTGGATGCTATAGTGAAGTAGGAAAGAATGTGGATGTTTTGGAGAAGTAGGGATGTATGTATTTATTTGGAAATTATAAGAAAGTTATATGGCATTATATTTATATGGAAGTTATGCAGAACTATAGAAGTATGTGTATGTTATCGAGAAGTATGGAAGTATGTAATTATATGTAAGTTATTCAATTAAAAGTAAGGGGGGGCATATTAAAATGTGCTGTAATTCCTAGAACATTCACCTGATTTAGCTGTAAATACTATAAAATTAAAACTTAAAGTCTGCACTTTGTTTAATTTAATCTCCAATATACTGTAGTAAACAGCTGAAATAACCTTTTAATGTCCAAATATTTATGGACCTGGCTGTATATGGAACATAGTCTATGTTTATGTAGCTACTAAGGAAGTATTTGTTGGTGTATGAAAAATAGACATTTGGAGTGTGGAACAATGCCTGTGCATGAAATTACAGAACATTGTAAATACAAATGACATACATATTACCGACATAGTGTGTGGATGTTATGGAAAGGCATGGAAGTGTTCACTTGGGAGATACTTCATAATTTGCACTATTTCTTTAATATCACTAACTTCCTGCCTTTACTACTGGTCACATGGCACAGCTTAAATTATAAGTTAAAAGCTCTTCCTGAAAGTCCACACATTGAAGACTACTTTATAGACCATGTAAGAATAACCAATTAAACAGGATTATGCTAGTTAATGAACTATTTTGAGTTTACCCGTTTACTGCATTGTGTTGCCACATATCAACAATTTATTTATCACCAATTTTTAAATAGTCAATAATACAAAACTACTGTATTCCTATGTAAATGGAAAAAGGGGACTTACACTTTGACATAACAAAAAAATGCCATGTCATATGACCAGGAAGTGCAGTTTGCGTTTCCTTTCCTGCAATCGAAGGTCATTTTTGGAGGGGTCTCAAAATTTTATACATTTTTCGATATTTAGGCAAAATCACTTAAAGGAAAAAATGTAAACACTATCTGAGATAAGTTAACATTTATTTTTGTAATAAATAAGTTAATTTTTTTTGTATTTTTGTTACATGGTAAAATGTAATTGTTTCCATATGGCAACAACGTGATAAGGAAACGGTGATATGTGCATTCATGAATTGAAACAGGTCTACAAAAAAGACACTAGGCTTATCTAATAGTATATTTGCATATTTTTTCACATTCAAAGCAATAAAAACGTCATTTCAGACATTCTGCAGTTGCACCTTATTTTATACATATTATGTTTCAAGAGAAAAAAAAATCCAGCTTGGATTGCCCTTTTCCTCTTAGGCCCAGAGAACATGATGTCTAAACATTTTGTCTAAGACCTATTTTCAAAACACGATTCCACTGTGCAACTGTCCATCTCAGATGAGACCAAGCCCAAAGACGTCAGCGGCGCTTCTGGACAGTGTTGATGTATGACTTCTGCTTTGCATAGTAAAGCCTTAACTTGCATGTGTGGATGCAATGGGCGACAAAGGTTTACCAAAGTATTCCCGAGCCCATTTCAGGATCTCCATTACAGACTCATGATGGTTTTCATGACAGTGACGTCAGAAGTGGTTTTCGGCCCAGTTTATGCACTGACATTTGATCGGTTTTAATTATATTGTGCTCTGTAGAAGGTGAAATGCCCAAAATCCTACCGATTTGTGTTTGGAGAATGTTGTTCTTAAAGTGTTGGATTATTCGCTGATGCATCTTTGGGTAGATCGGCAACCCTCAACCCATCCTTGCTCTTGAAGGACTAGGCCTTTTTTCGAGGGTCCTTATATACTATGATTAGGCGATTGCCTCACTTGTTTCATATCACCTTCTTATTTCAACTTGTCACATCGCTATTAGTGTTAAATTTCCCCTGTCCCAACATATTTGGAAGGTGTTGCATGCATCAATTTCAAAATAAATGTTTACCTTCAAAAAATATATAAGAAGTCAAGAGATAGAATTAAAAAGATACTTCACCTAAAACATATTTGGATCAAATTTTTGTGTGTATTTTGAGTGAGTAAATCCATCCAAATACAACTGATATCTTATAAAAAATATAACTTTTATATGCTTACTAGGTGGCAAAAAAGACTTGTAGTCTGGAAAATGCAGTAATTGGAATCGTAATCTCATACATTTTGTGTGATTTTTGACTATATAATACTTTCCACCATTGCACACTGTTGCCATATGGCAACAATTTACCACCTACTGCCCTAATTATTTATTTTTTTGCACATTTCTATTTTTTTTATTACTTGACCTGATTCAAGTGATAAAAATTCATAAAAAAACATGTTTTTATGTAAATCAAATAATTCATGTAGTAGACAGTTATTTATTTATAACAGTGTGAGTATACGGAAGTTATTCTTGGTATGGTGCGTCACTAATTGGAAATGCCTTGTGTAATATGGCATTATGTATGAAATAAAAATTAAGCAGCAAGACATATTGCTTGAGTTAAGCTCTGCACTCCTCGTGTGATTGACATTGTGCTTAAAACAACATATGGTGTGTGCACACATAATCAAATCCTAGAGAGCCACGACGTTGGTGTCAATGACTCATTGTGCATAAAGTCATTCGACCTGACTGAGCCACGACTGTGCACACTCACACGCTCACTCAAGGCTCTCTGCCAGTGCCATTTGGTCTCTTCAGGGAGCTCATACCTAATCCTGGGGTCTTTGGCCCAATGTACTGCCTTCCTTGCATGTCCTCTAGCTCGTATTGGGGGTCTGGAGTGCAGCGAATCGACTGCAGAGAGAAACAAGATGGTCAGAATATGGAAGAAATGACAGAGAGACATGCCCACACAATATGTCTTGCGAAAAACAACAGCTGACACCAGTATGAATTCTAATCTGATCCAAGATGATATATTCTGATTAGTTCTGGTCTGGTGCTGGTTTATATGGTCTACCAGCATGGCCATGGTCATGGAGCTTGTGCAACCGGATCTGATGTCTACAACAGGAAAATAATCATGACGGGATTATGTGATGTGCCCTGACATGAAATTGAACTACTCTTACCTCCCTGAAATGAATTCTTTTCCTACATTCCTCTTATACTACAGCAGTCTGGCAGCTGTTACATTTTTAATGAACAACATGTCATACAACCCTAATTCTGAAAAAATTGGGACAGTATAGACAATGCCAAAAAACAAAAAAAAGAGTCATATGAAAATTCAGTTTACCCTGTAGTATACTGAAAACCTTATTAACGCATTATTTGATGTTTTACTTTGTGAATTTAATTTATTTTTTAATATATACACTCATTTCAAATCTGATGACTGCAATACACTCCAAAAAAGTTGGGACAGTTGACTGTTTACCACTGTGTAAAATCACCTTTTCTTTTCATAACACTTATTAAGTGTTTGGGCGCTGAGTGAAGACACCAGTTGGTTAAGTTTATCAAGCGGAATTTTCCCCCATTCATCCATTATACAGTTCTTCAGCTGTGCAACTGTACGAGTCCTTCGTTACTTCATTATTTTGCGCTTCATAATGTGCCACACATTCTCAATCAGAGACAGGTCACGACTACAGCAGGCCATGCTAGCACCCACACTCTCTGTTTATGCAACCATGCGCTTGTAATCCGGGCAGAATGTGGTTTGGTGTTGTCCTGCTCTGGATGGCAGCACATGTTGCTCCAAAATAGAAAACTCTTTGAAATGTCGACTCAAGACATAATTCCACTGTGCTACTGTCCATCTCAGACGAGACTGAGTCCAGAGAAGTTGGCGGCGCTTCCGGACAGTGTTGATGTATGGCTTCTGCTTTGCCTACTAAAACCTTAACTTGCATCTGTGGATGCAGCAGCGAATGGTTGTATGACAAATGTTTACCAAAGTATTCCCTAGTCCATATTACGATATCCATTACAGACTCATGACGGTTTTTAAGACTGGTATGTGTAAGGGATTCAGAAGTGGTTTTCGGCCTTGCCCTTTATGCGCCGAGATTTGATTGGATTCCTTGAAACTTTTAATTGTATTGTGCACTGTAGAAGGTGAAATGCCCAAAATCCAACTGATTTGTCTTTGGGGAACGTTGTTCTCAAAGTGTTGGATTATTCGTTGACGCATCTGTTGGTAGATCGGCAACCCTCAACCCATTCTTGCTCTTGAAGGACTAGGCCTTTTTTGGAGGGTCCTTATATACTATGATTAGGCGATTGCCTCACTTGTTTCATATCACCTTCTTATTTCCACTTGTCATATCGATATTAGTCCTAAATTGCCCCGTCCCAACTTTTTCGGAACGTGTTGCATGCATCAATTTCAAAATAAAAGTTTAGCTTAAAAAAAACTATGCAGTTGTTCTGGTAAAACATCAAATACCTTGTCTTTCTAAGTTTTTTGTTTAAATACAAGTCAAAGTACATTTACTTTACTCTGTAGGCTGCTGTGGCTCAAGTGGCTGAGGGGGTTGGCCGCTAATCATAGGGTTGGCAGTTCGAAGTGCAGAACTGATCAACAGTTACCCGAAACTATTAGTTGCAGTAATTCCTGCAGTTATTGATTCACACCAGATACGGAAAGCAAAGATACTTTTGCCACTCATAGACATGAATTATTTGATCATTCTCCTCGATAATTACCAAGTATAATAGGTTTGTCTTGTTTATTAAATATGGTTCTCTTTATCTACTTTTGGGACTTCTGATGATGTTTTACATCATATTTATGTAGAAATATAGAAAATTCTAAAGGGTTCACAAATATTCAAGCACCACTATATAAATAGTCATTCACTGAAATCTCACTCTGTTAAAACTAATTTCAGGGAGGTACACTTTAGTGTAGTCTGGGATGAAGTGCATTTTGTATTTGTATTTTCTGGGGGGTTTTGGACACTACAGAATTACTGAACTACAGTGGTAGACTGATCTGAGAGAAATTAAATGTAAAGTAGCCCACAGATAAAACTGATACTATAGGTCTAGTTAGCCAAAAGAGAGGCCAATCATGATATGGTCTCGGTCACTCTCTGGTCTATCCAGAGCCCATCTACAATTAGAAATTACCTGGTCTCTCACTTGCTTGATTTCCATGATATTGTATAATTTGCGGTTGTCATGGAGCTACTACCATTATTCAGGAGACTACCAGGAGAAGTGGGATGTCCTCATTCATATCCCACCACTCTTTTTTCTTTGTATCTTGACAAAAAAAAATCCTTAATTTTATTGAAAAAAACTTAAATTTTATTGAAAGTCATCTATCTTGAAGACTTTCCCATTATACAAATCTTACTGATACAGCTCTATGTCTGACTGTTAGAAAGCACTGACTGGAGTGGAGACATATCCCAGGGCACCAGGCAGGGGACACCCTGCACAGTGTGCCAGCCCGACACAGGGCACAATCGCACACACATTCACACACTATGGACAATTTGGAAATGCCAATCAGGAAACCAGAGTACACGAAGGAAACCCAGAAGCATTTGAATCAATTTGAAACATTGTGCAGGGATTTGAGAGAAAACTAAAAAAATCTTGCAACTGAAAGAATATTACATGGAAGAGTGGTCAAAAATTCCAGCAAGCCTGGTGGACAGTTATGCAAAATGTCTACAAGAAGTTATTTCTGCTAAAAGGGGCAATACTAGCATCCAAGGCCAAGGGTGTACTTAGTTTTCCACAGAAGAATATCACATATATTGATATTTCTGTTGAATATATGATTAAAAAGACAAATTTTCCTTGCGTGTGTGGGTTTGTTCAAGTGAATCAACTTCATTAATAAGTACTGTTTCAGAGGATCAAAAAAGCCAGCAATTTCCATGGGGTGCACTTATTTTTTCGAATGACTGTATCAAAACTAGCTCAATAATATAAACTTGTAAATTACCTGGCACTAATGTAAGAATTTACATTATAGGAAATTTATCAACACTTGAGAATTCAATAGTGCTGTGGTTAAAAAATAATAATAATGTAACTGATTTTGAATATGGTGGTTTTTGATTGTACCCCAAAAACAGGTCCCGATGCCCCAGGCCAACATTATATTCATTTAAACTTAATCTTAAGTAGCAATCTTAACAATAAAGATGGCAATGAAATCCCAAAAGCTTTTCCCAAACCCAGAAAACGTTCTGATGGCAGGTGTGTACGCACATGTGGGAATGTGAAATAAGAGAGGGAAATGACTGCCACTAGCATTTCTTTTTTGTTAAAAGTTTACAAAGTAATCTACTGATGCACAGAAATGAAACTTCTTGGCCAAATGCTTACGTTTTTTAATTTTTTTATTTCTATGACAACACATGTAAATAGACAATATGGCTCTTATAAGTCAAAGCCACTGCGATACTTCTATACGGGACACTCAGTAGGAACTAAAGAAGGGGCACCCAAACTCGGATAATGAAATGGGGACCCAGATTTGGAAAAAACACATGAACCCCAGATTGTGCAATGCCACAAAGGATCCAGATTGGGTATTGACACAGGGATCCAGATTGGGTAAGACTCAATAGACACAGGCGATGTAAACTGGGCAACAATACAGGGAACACAGATTGGAATATTTCACAGGAAACAGATTGGATAGCAAGACAGGGGATCCAGATTAGGTATTGTAATGACACATGGTATGCAAACTGGGTAGCAATACAGGGCAACCAAATTGGATAATGCCACAAAGGACCCAGATTGGGCAAGGACATTGAAAACACATATCGGGCAATGAGACAGGGGACACAGATTAGGCAATGTCACAGGGGTCCAGGAATGAGCGATGATACATGGGATACAGGTTGGGTAATGACACAGGGAACCCAGATTGGGTAATGACTGTATAAATTCAAGATGGATATAAATCAGCTAAAAAAACAACATGGAATACAGGGTATAGACAGAGGGATATAGTTTAAACAACACACAACTCAGAAAGGTTAATGACACATGAAACAGACTTTTTACATCACAGAGGATATAGATCAGGTTATAGGTAACAACACAGCGGAGGCAGATTGAGTAATAACATGAGCCATGCTTATTAGGTAATAGATCAGCTACCAACACCCACATAATGCTCTGAACTCCATCTCTGTAATATGAATATGGATTTTTTAAAAAATACTGTCAAAGGTTAAGTCAGAGGATTAATGCTATAACCTTGGATTAACCCTGTGCATGTTGCATTTGTCTTTTCCCTGGAAGACAAATGCGTCACGCTTTGTTTTCCCCTTGAAGAGATTTGCTGGCGGATCTGTTTCTCAGGTTCTCCATGGTAACGAGAGATGTTTATACAGGCGGACTGTGAAATCTGATTTACTGAGATCTGCAATGCCACAACACATTTCTCTCCTGTCCTTTCTTTATGTCTTTCCTTTCATTATATTTTTTTCCTCTTGTACCATTCATCTTTTTTATTCCCTTTCATTTAGTGCCCTCCCTCTGTTTCTTTCCATTCCATCTTTCTCATCCACATCTCTACTCCTTTTCACCCTTCTCCTCTTTCTTTACTCTTTACTGATTCAAAATTTTTTATTATATATATATTTTTATTCCATCTCTTCTTCCTTCTTTTGACATGTCTCCTTTTTGTTCTCCTCGTCTCCTCTTCTCTCTCCACTGTCTCCCTCTAATTTGTTTTATTCTCCTCTTTTCTTCTCAGCTTACTGCTCTCATCACAGCTTCTCTGTTTTAATTTCGCAAGTCTTCTTTTCCCCTCAGCTCTAAAGAGTGTTCCTCAGTATGTTCCTCTAGGGGAACCTGAAAAGCTTCTATGTAGAACCGAGGCTTTCCTTTTTTTTTTTTTTTTTTTACAAAACATTCCACATAGAAACCCTATACAAAGCTTTGAGCCATGAGATTGGTTGAACCTTTGTATCCTTCCTTTCTGTCCTTTTCTCCACTTCACTTTCTTTGCTGCCCACTTTCTTGTCATGTCTCTCTTACTTTCATCAGTTTTTCACCTCTTCCATTCCTGTGTCTGCTGATCTTCCATTCCTGTGTCTGCTGATCCTGTCCTTTGTATTTCCCATTCTCCTCTCCCATGATCGATATCTCTCTCTCTCTCTCTCTCTCTCTCTCTCTCTCTCTCTCTCTCTCTCTCTCTCTCTCTCTCTCTCTCTCTCTCTCTCAGTCAGTGTTGATCAGGTTGAGGAGTAGTTTCCTTGCTTGCTCTGTCGATCTTGTCTCTAACGGCTCCATTAGACACAGTTGTTTATGCAAATGGGAAGTGAAATTTGAATCAAGCCGACTTCAGTAACACCTGTTGCTTTCTGCCCCCTCCCCCCTTCCCCATACATAGACACACTCATACACGGTCTCCAGCTCACAAACACTTGTTAACTCTCTTGAATTCTCACATTCATTCACTGACCATTTCCATCATTCTCTCTATATCTCACACAAACACACATGCATTATTCTCTTACTCTCTGTTCATCTCTCTCACTCTTTCTTGCAATCGCAATCAATCCTCTCTCGCGCTCTCTTTCACTCACATTATTACTCTCGATACACAAACATTCTTGAATGCAAGCATCTGCTCTCCTTTTCTCTCCTGTTCTTTCACTTTCTATCTTTCTATCACTTCCTAAACATATACAATCTCTTGGTCAGAATTTACAATTCAGAGCATTTGTACAGTGCGATCAGACATTTTCCATTACAAATTATTGTCAGAAACAACCTGAGTTGAAAAGTAGACACTTAGAAATAGTTACATAAATTTCATAATTACTTAGCACTTGTCCCCTTTTGTTTCCATGACAGCATGTGCTATCTGATAATCCATGTTATATAAAATCCATTGGAATGTCGTCTGAACATGTGCTTCAATGGAAGGGATTAAATACTTTCTGCATTAATGTGCTAAATTTTAAATTATGACTTAGAAATAATGTAGAACCTTAAATATTGAATATTCAAGACATTTATGTTATACTTTCAAAATTCTAAATCTTTCCCTTGACTTTATTTTCACCTTTCTTTCTTTTCTTTCAGCTCATGAAAAGCTGAGAATAATGATCCTGATGAAGAGACGGATAAACTGATTTAGATGAACATCACATGAATTTATAGTGCAGATGACACAGAGGCTCATTATTGCACTGGTACACCCTGTACTAAAAGGGAATCAGACAGAAAGCAATATGAAACTTTTTTTTCCCTTCAGGCTTTCAGTGAAATTGCACTTGCATATTAATCCAGCAAATGGCAAGAATTAGGACCTTCATGATGATGATTATACATTGCATAACTTTAATGGAATTTCAGATCCTCGTACTTCTCCCCCGGCAGTGAAGAAAAAAGTGTGTGACATTAACGATACTTAGGAGCGTTGAACCATCCACCTGGTTGCAACTCTGAGTAATTAGGTTTCATTTGAACTCTTATGGTAAAAGAAATGATGTGCTATATGTGCTATATTGCAGTGTGTGGTGAAAATCCTGTCAGTATACGGCTAACACTGCTAACTGTTAAATGGACAAATTCTGGTCCTGACTGCTCCGTTGGTCATCCATTTTAAGTCATCATTGGTCATCTCTAATTTGGTACATACACAATATAGCACACACTGTACATCCTTGTTTGGCCATGTTAAATTTTACACCTTGTGTACCACTACAGACTGTGTTTTCTTTAGCGACTAAAATAAAAAAGTCTACTAAAAGTGATTACTCTGGTGGAAATCAAACCCATGAACATTTGGCAAAGATGCCTTCTAAACATCTTTGAGCTCATTTGGTTAGATTCTGTTCAAAACATTAAAATTCATGTCTACTTTGTGTCCTTATACATTTTACCAAAGATGTTTGAGATGAACACACCAAATCTATTCTATGACTTCTTGTGAGCCATTATTGTATTTTGAATGTTCATATGGTGTATCTGTTACCCATAATGCACTGTGGGAGGGTTGAGGAATGTTTATTGCTGATATAATGAAAGCAATGACAGGAAGAAACTTGTTTCATGGATGTTCCACATAATTAAATATAACTAGATATAAATAGATAATATATTGTAAATATTGTTATTCTAATACGAGCTTTGTCATCAAACTCTAGTTGATATATAATCAATATCTAAATTACAGCTGGATGTAGAGTTAACACAATCTCAAAGTAACATTTTACACACTTACCCCCTGAAAATAATTTGTGTGCAATTCCCATAAACTATTTATTAGCTAAAGTTCTTTTAACAGTGCCATCTCGTCAGTGCTAAGATTAATATTTAAAGGAGCCTCACATGCCTTTATGTTACACTGAATTTATCATTTGTCTTCATCACGTAAAAATTTACGTGGATGGAAATAACCAGATACGGACGAAATCTCCAAAATGTGCATAAAAAAATGTATGTGCTCAATTGAGGCAGAAATTTTTTTAAATTCGATAAGAAGACATGCGTATAAATTATGATGGAATTTTTTTTCGCATAATTTAAATTCACAACTTGAATGCAAACATAGCTAATGGCATGAAATGGAGGAACAATGGTTCGAAAACTATTCATATTCTTAAAAACTTGTTTTCTTGTTCTTTTTTGACATTTACATTTTAAAATCAGCCTCTGACATTAAAAGAAACAAGGAATATTTATTAAGTGTCTGTAAAAACATCAAGTGATTGTGGGACAAATAATTTTTCCAGCATTAGGCAGTTTCAAAGAAAATGTAAAAAAATATATAGATATTTTTATTAGTTAGTACTGTTAAAGTTATATAGCAATGACTGTTATGAAGGGCTTCATCAAATAAAGTAAAACTTCTTTGTACTTCATCAGCAATAAGTTAAAGGACAGTTTGGTCACCATATTCTGAGAATGACTCAAGCGCAATGGACAAACCTACTATACAGTTTCAGTAAAGCCATAATAGTACAGTTTATACCCACACTAAACTGGTACTTTATCAAAGTAATAGAAGCAGTCCCGTACAAATTGTAATCCTGAAGACATTTTCCACTTAAACACTGTTCAAAAATTCATGATGACGACGGTTTCACAGGAGCAGGTGTGTAAGCTGTGCAAGATAGAGACTGCGAAAAACATTCTGCATGTATGAAAGGTTTATGCTACAATAAGGCTTTGGTTTGAAAGCCAAGTGCACAATTTAATCAACATGTAAATCAACAACAAAAAAAGCAATTATAACCCATTAAGCAGGACCATAATAATTATTTCTGCCATAATAATCAGTACTGATGTTCCAGTGTGTGGGTGAGTGGTGAGTGTGTATAAATACTCAACCTTACAGCCTTAACAATAAACTTTGCTCAGTTAACAGTATCATGTTATCACATAGTTTTGTCTTTTTTATTTTCTGTGAAGTAAACAGTTCCAAATATAATGTATTATAATTTGTACTAATAAAACTATTATATTAAATTAAATAAAGGCTGATAATATGAAACTAAATATAAACAGAACATGATAAAGAAGTCAGACTTTTGGACTTGATTGTAAACTGTAATGAAGCGGGAAAAGACACTTGATTAGAACGCTGTGTCTGATGCTGCGCAGTCATTAGTCGTGTCCTGATAACAACACAAAGGTCACTATCATCAGACCTGATGGTCATGGGTATAGTGCAGAGTGTGTGTGTGTGTGTGTGTTTGTGTGCACAAATTGTCTGCACTTATATAGTGCCTTTTAATCTTAATAGTTCTACAAAGTGCTTTACACTGTTTTTCATTCACCCGTTCACACAAACACACACACACACACTCACCATGCAAGGCCTATCATTGGGAGCAACTTGGGGTTCAGTGTCTTGACACTTCGGCATGTGGAGGAGCCAGGGATCAGACCGGCAACCCTGTGATTAACGGACGAACCCGAGCCACAGCTGCCGTGTGTGTGTGTGTGTGTGTGTGTGTGTGAGAGAGAGAGAGAGAGAGAGAGAGAGAGAGAGAGAGAGAGAGAGAGA
>JAOUWY010000075.1:5383731-5395375 GCA_025728095.1 Prietella phreatophila
CTAGCACCTCTTTTCTTTGTGCAGATATTTCCCTTTCCCTGTTAAGTTCAGCACGTTTCGATGCCAAGCGTGCCGCCACCTCTGCCTTCTTTACTGACACTTCACTATCTTGCACACTAAACACTCCAGCTCTTGACACAGTTGACCCATAAATTGACCTTGCGTCTACTCTCTGGAGTAATTTCGAAAGAGTTTCCTTAACAGCGTTGGCATCAAACTCTTTATCAGCTTCTGCGTAACCACTTTCAGAAGTGTAGTTATTTTAGAAGTCACTGATGTGCAGATATCCATTCTCCATCGTATATCTTGGGCTGGTGTGATCAGTGCACGTAAGCTCTTATATTCCTACTTTAATTCTGACTCATACTTTTCCAAGGTTCTTATCATTTCGCCCAAGTCTGATTTACAACATTCTTCCTTTAGTTTAGTTCTAATATACTGAACCTCAGCTTTGAAGGTTACATATGTTAACATGAACTTTCTTTCCTTTTTTGTGCTCTCCTGTTTTATGAGCTCAAGCATCTTTTCAGTTGGGTGTTTTTCTCTTTCTGACCGCCTCACTGCTTGTTCATCCTATGTATTTGGAGATCCTTAATAATTTCAGCTAACCGTTCCTCAATTCTTTGTTTCACTGAGGTTTCAAGTTCAGTTTCTAATTCCTTCTCTAATTCTGTTTTCTCGTATTGTAGAGCCTGTAGTACTCCTTCTAGTACATAAACATCTGGTGTGTTTTGATCCATTTTAGTAAACTATTTTGAAACAATACTATTGAAATATTAAATGATAAACGGTAAACTAGAATCACCAGGAACATACACACTTTCAAATGATCAAACAAGTACGTTATATACACACTGCTATTCAACTTACAAAACTATTCAGATGCAGTTCTCATTTTTCCTTTGTTTCAAATAATAAATTGGAATTGGTTCCAGAAGACAGGTGTGAAAAGTGCCAGATCTTTTTCCGGCAGGATCCGGCTCAAATTAAGCTCTTCCATGCTTGCTTTATAAGCTCTTTGTGGTGTATGGCTTTTCCACTTGGATGTTACCAAGATGATGTCAGGAAAGTCCTATAGGAAAAACTATACTTTATTTGGGGTTAATCAGTCACTTTAATTGATGGCAGGTGTATACTAATTAGCATGTAACATTAGTTTGATTAGTTGACCAAATTATAAAATGGTGCGCAGACTTATGCAAGGTGGGTATTGGAAATTTTTTGTTTTTCTTTTTTCCCCCAAAACATTTCTGGTTACTTGTCACCTGAATTGTAAATATAATTTTTTTTTTAAAAATTACATCACAAAAACCTGCCTTTTTAATCACCTGGTCTTTTTCTAGTCTTGACCTGTCCAGTTTTTGTGCTGGTTCTTGGCTGACTGAGGTGGAACCTGATGTGGAATTCTTTTTTTTTTCCAGGAGACTGATTTTAATGATTCTTTTGTAAAATCCAAATAAGCTTTACAGATATTCATTGGAAAGGGTTTAAAATATATTTTTCATGCTTGTTCAAGTAACCATAAACAATTATTGCACCTGTGCAACAGACCTTAAAACTCTAACAGGAGGCAGACAATTAAGGTCACAGTTTCAATAACTTAGGACAATAAAGAGACCTTTTTACTGACTCTGAAAAACACCCAAAGAAAGATGTCTAGTGTTACTGCTCACCTGCGTAAACATGCCATAGGCCTGCAGCAGGGAGACATGAGAACTGTAGATGTGGCCAGAGCAATAAACTGCAATGTCTGTAATGTAAGATGCCTAAGACAGTGCTACAAGGAGACAGGAAGGACATCTGATCATCCTTGCAATGGAAAATTACATGTAACCATTTGTCCTCACTCATATGTGATCAAGAATATGCAAATGCTTTGGTGGAAGAGTGGTGTAACATCTCACAGCAAGAATTGACAAATCTGGTGCAGTCCGTGAGGATGAGATGCACTGTAATACTTAATGCGGCGGGCGGCCACACCAGATACTGACAGTTAATTTTGATATTTATATACTGTTTAGCATGTTAACATTACTTTATGCATTAAACTAATATGAACCCAAACACAAACCTAACAATAACCAAGATTAATACATTTTTCCAAAATCAAAATTTAACCAATGTTACCTGTATGTGTTTTTTTTACCTTTTAATACATTTTGTTTACACATTTGGAAACAAAGAGTGGGAAGGTGGAAATTACCAGGGAAGAGCTGGAAGAATAAATCAGAAGGCAGTATAGTGACCAGCAAGGAATGAGCTAGGGCATGTGTCTCGTCCAGCCATAGCTGTGTCCCAGTCTAACATCTTCTCCCATAAGCTTAACAAAGTCAGAGAGGTTATAAGAAAAGCCAGATCATCAGGAGCTCCAGGACCCACTGCAAAATACTACAATCCCTATAAGAACCTCCCAGCATTGCTGGAACTTCTGTGGATGCCACCTGCAAGCCACCTGGAAAAAGCAATGCATCCCATCGGAGTGGCGAAAAGCAGTGGTGGTATTCATCCCCAAGGAAAAGAACTCTAGAATGATCGGCCAATTCAGTAGTATCTCTTAGAAGGAAAGATCTTCTCTGTTTTGGCACAGAGAATAACCAACTACTTCACAGAGACACCAGTTGCAAGAAGGAAGGGGTCTCAAGCTTCCATGTGTAGAGCATTCATCTGTGATGTGGGAGCAGATCCAACTGTCCAAGCATGAAAAGGAAGAACTGCATGCTGTTTGGCTTTACCTCACAAATGCATATGGATCAGTTCCACATCAGCTCATCAACTATGTCACGGAGTTCTTCCACAAGCTGACACCATCAGGAGCCTGTTCTCAAATTACTTCAAGGACCTGCAAATGGGCCTTGCCCATTTCACTACAAGATGGCAGCATTTGGAGGTAGGAATCACCATTGGATACTCAATCTCCCCTATCTTGTTTGTGGCCACCTTCGAGGTAATACTCACTGGACAGATGGGGAGAGAGAAGCTACAAGACTAATTGGGAGAGGATAAGCTACATGGATGATGTTACTAGCCTCCTGTTGACAGTGTCATGTGCAGCTAGGCTGCTGAAAAGGATGAAGATCAAGCCTGCTAAGTCCTGAAGTCTCTCTGTCAGGAACGGGGTTATGAACAACAGCACCATCTTTGTTGTCTGTAGTGAGAAAATCCTGTTGCTGGCTGAACTGTCCATCAAAAGCCTTGGGAACCAATAAATGGCTAAGCTCTCTGAGAAGCACAAGGGGAAGAGCATACTGAAACAGCTTTCTGACAGGCGGCAAGGATTGACCAAAGCCAGCTTCCAGGAAAGTACAAGGTGTGGTGTTACCACACTGTATGGGAGAATAATGTGGCTGTTGAAATTGTGTGAAATCACATTATCTCCAGTAAGCAAGATGGATGGGAAAGCCAAATCTTTCATCCAAAAGTGCCTGGACTTGCTGCGATGCCTATCTGAAATTGGTCTATTTGGAAAGAACATCTTACAGCTGCTGTTGCTAGAAGCAGGAGAGGACCAGGCTAGTGTTGGAGTTGTGGGAGTCCACTGACCAGGAGATGAGGAGTACAAACATCCAGCTCCACATGGGCCACAAGTGGAAAGCTCATGCAAAATCTATCTGGCAATTAACAGACTGCAGCACAAAGTGATCATCGGAATCCAGACAGGAAGGTCAGGTCTTGGGTGTGGAGAAGCTCTGCAGGTCTGGTCCAAGGCCACCAGGAAAGAAAGGAAAAAACTGGTGGTGTCTGAGGTGATGAGGATGGAGGACAAGGGCTATAAGATCAAGGCAGTAGCAGAGGGACAACAGGGGGCTGGACAATGTGGGAAGGCAATGTGGGAAAAAACATAAGCATGGCAGACCTGTGGAAAATACCAAAGGCATGTTAGATTTCTTAAAAGGGCAACATACAACACACTCCCCTGCCCAATTAACTTGCCTTAAATAGAGGTCATTCTCCACCAGAGTGTCAGCACATCCAATTCATCAGAGAAGATGGGGGCAACACAAGTGCCATGCCAAGAGTTCCATCAAGGATAGTTCCTTTCACCCAGGACCAGAGAATGAGAGTCCTTCTGGACAGGAAGCTCAAGTTCCCTATTAAGAGCACCAACAGGAGTCTCCACCCTGATATAATTATGTGGACCAGCGGCATCAGGACTGTGTTCCTCATCGAGCTACAATGGGGGAAATAAGTACTGGATGCGTCAACATTTTTTTCAGTAAATATATTTCCAATGAGGCTATTCACATGAAAATTTCGCCAGATATCAATATTAAAGAAATCTGGAAAAATAAAGAATTCACAACATTAAATTCCATAAATAAAGTTAAGTATAATAAAGTGGAATGATACAGGAAAAAAGTATGGAACACGCTAAGAAAAAGCAGTTCTCCAAGGCAAGGAGCATGCTATAATCTGTAAGTACTTATACCCCCTATATCTGCAAATTAATATCAGCTGGGTTAGTAAATTGATAATCTATAAAAGGCTTTTCATTACCAAGATTTCACACAAGAAACATCTCATGATGGGAAAAAGCAAAGAGCTCTCCCAAGACCTTCAGAACCTTATGATTGCAAAACATATTGATGGAATCATATACAGACGTATTTCACATTTATAACATGTAATAAATTGGAATGACACAGGAAAAAATTATTGAACACGCTAACTGAAATTTAAATAATACTTAGCTTCAAGACGCTTCCTGTATGAAGAAATATATCAGGTGCAGTATTCAGGTGTGATTTTGGCCCATTCTTCTAAACATATTGTCTTTAAATCTTATTTAGTTGTATTCGATGGTACCTGTTCGTATACTTTTGCTCGCCTAAAAATTGTATGGACTGATACAAAACGTTCTGCATGTTAAGTTTGTTTAACACATCTAGATGTAAATACCAGGAAATAAAAACTGAAATCCTAAACTTTCGTCCCATATCCATCTTTTGATCTCTAGCCCAAATGCCTTTGGTGTAGAGCACAAACAAATGAATTGCCTAGCCATTCCGATAGTTTTGGAGGGGGCTATACAAAACTTCATACTATTTACATTTTATTTACAAAATATTATATAATAATATTTTAGAGTAATAATGTAAGCAAGCGAAAGGGAAAACAGGCTCCAGCTTCCTTAGCTGATTTTACTTTTTGTGCTCAGGCTATTAATGTGCATAATCCAAAAAAGGAACCTGTTAAATGGGTAAATGCTCTCATGTCCTGTAGTGCTTATCTCCAATTCACTGGTCCTGATTATCATTTCCTTATTCGCAGCATGTTAAAAGATGAATATGATGAAGAAGGGCTAATAGATGAAGTATCTGCCCTTCATATCGGAAACGATAATGTTGAAATCGATCTCACAGGAGGGGATAGCGACATTGAAACTCAGACAACCACCACAGGTACAGATGAGAATAAAGTGACTAGCACCACTAAAATAAAAAAGGAAACCCAGGCAAACCTTATACTGGACAGATAGAGACAATGTCATACAGTTTAAGAATGACCTCCTGCAATATCTCGCTAAATTAAGCTCTGCTGCGCAAGATCTGACACAAGTCACCACTCTCACAATAAGAAAAGGTGAGAGCAAAATTCTTAGAACGGTTCACAACCCAGTGGAGACATGTAGCGCTCATGACTTACAATTTAGGCACTCCTAATGTGCCATTCGTTAATATGTTCCTGTCCTGCTGTCCACCACTTGTTCAGCAGGCACTTAAAATGCATTGTACTGACCGTATTATAATATCCGTCGCAGAATTCATCGCTAAAGTTCGACAGTTGCAAGCTCATGGTTTATTGAGTGATGCCTGCTTAAAGAATATCGCAGCCATGATGAGTTAACCCAATGATGACACTGAGGTTAATGTGTCAGCTGTCTCTGAAACCTGAGGGAGCCAGTGGGTCCGGAGTAAAAGTCACATGTCATTATTGTAAGAAACCTGGCCACTGGGCTCGTGACTATCACGCTAAAAAAGGAGATCAGCAGCAAGGGAAAGTGAGAGGTCAAGGTGGCCGTTGTCATTGTTTTATGGTAAGAGGCGGCCCACAGTATTTTCCTGCACAATTTGGTCAATTTCAGCCCGCTCCTAATATGTATGTCCCACCACCCGCTGCTACGGGGATGGTGAGGTCCCAACCAAACCATCAATCAGATGTGTTTCCACCACCACCACCTCCTCCTGTACAATCACAGCAGGATTATTATTACCACAATCAATAGGGATCCCCACAGAGATCTTGTGACCCAGTGTGCCGATCATACTTAAACGTAGCTTTTAATTCTCCTCAGATAAAGAAATTACCCATGATTAATTAAGCGTTGATTGTCGTGTATGCTTTTCTTTTGGATACTGGCGCTACTCTGTCTTCGATTGGAAAATTGTACTATGGGCCTTTAACCACAAAATGTCTGTGAATTCTGTGATAATAGAAGGGGTTGTGACAGAACAGTATCTTACACCATCTTTGCGTGTGTTTCCATGTTTGGATACTGAATTAATTTTCATGCATGAATTCGTAAACATGCCGGAATGTCCTTTTAATCTCTTAGGATGCGACATCTAAATTGGTGGTTTCTACACCTATGCTTGTGGAAACCGCAGTAAACCATCCTAAATCAGCTGTTCAATGTGTCTCACTTTCTCTATTCTCTCACAATGAATCATCAGACCCAAGGTTGCAGACTCTGCCTAACTCTCTGTGGGCAGACCACAAGGATGAGGTTTGACATGTGCAATGTGTTCCCTATCAGGATAAGTCAACATTCTAATCCTGAAATTGGTGCCAAAGGTGTTTCAACAATGTATTGAGCAAGGGCTGTGAATGCTTATGTACATGTGCATTTTTTTTTTTTTTTGGTGAATTTGCAGGGATTTCAGGCAGGCTTCTTTTGCGTTGTCATTGTCGGGTATTGTTTGTGGAGTTTTGGGGAAAATAATGAATTTAATCCATTTTGGAATAAGGCTGTAACATAAAAAAAATAAAAATTTTAATACTGAAGATCTTACCTTCAACCGCACCCAATGGAGGGCTCTCGTCGCCCAATACGCTACTTAGCGTGGGTGGAAAGAAGAGAAGAATTCTGTGTATGTAAAACAATATCTCTTATCTGAATCGAAAGCCCAAGGCAGTGACATAATTGTTAACTCTTTGTTACAGCAAGGCGTTCTGAAACCCTGTGTAAGCCTGTACAACACCCCTGTCAAATCTGTTCCTAAACCTGATGGCACGTGGCGATTTACACAAGACCTCAGGCGGATCAATGAAGTTGTAATACCGATTTCTGTTATGTGACTAGTATTATTACATTAATCCCTTCACACCATGTGTTCTGCCTTTTTCAGTATTCCTGTTGCCGAGGAGACCCAGCCACTATTTGCATTCGTGCATAGGGGACACCAGCTGATCTGGACATGCCTGACACAGGGCCACTTGAACTCCCCGCAGTGTTCTCTCGGGTGGTAAGAGACTTCTTGCAAGATCTCTATGTTACAGACGACGCCCGTGTTCTGCAATACGTGGACGATCTCCTTATCACTGCTGAGTCAGAAGCTGGCTGCTGGACTGCAACCCTGAGAGTGCTAGAACATCTAGCTCACAAAGGATTCAAGGTGTCCTGTACAAAATTCCAACTACGTAAAACAGAAGTCAAATATTTGGGTTTTCTCTCATCAAAAGGACAGAGAAGGCTGTCAGACGTCCAGATAGCGGTTGTGATGACTTCTCAGCTGCCCGCTACAAAACAGGCTGTTTTGGCATTCCTGGGACTGATTAATTACTGCTGACAATGGATCTCTGATTGCTCATATTATGACAAGCAGCTCAGGGCTATCATTAAACATTCTGATCCACTTTTGACTCCTGTGCAACATACTCCTGAGACTGTTTCTGCATTTGAACATTTAAAAACTGCTTTATGTTCCTTTCCAGCCCCAGGGCTGCCCGACTACGTGAAACCTTTCCATCTGTACACTCATGAACACTCTGGAGTGGCCTCAGGCATTCTAGCACAAGAATTTAGGGGTGGTTTTCGTTCCTGTGCGTATCTCTCTAAAACACTGAATTCCGTGGTTGCTAGACTACCTGGCTGTCTGCATGCAGTGACTGGGACTGCTCTGTTGGTAACAGATGCAGAACGATTGGTTTTGTCACAGCATTTGGTGTTGCACACGACTCATCAGGTGAAACAGGTATTATCCAACACTGAAACACAACACATGATGGCTCGGAGCAGAAGTGGTTATGAAACTATTCTCTCTGCTACTACCAATTTGACCACTAAATGTTCCACAGCTCTAGACACTATTGCCCATGCTCTGCATCGTCTGCTAAATTCACAGAATGACACCATTCCTTTACCTGAAAATCATGATTGTTTAAAAGAAATTGTTTTTTCATGTAGCATTCATTCTGATCTGTCTGATACTCCTTTGTTCAGCAGTATGTTTTTGTATTCTAAGCCAGATGGAGTTTTCCTGTGTGGGTATGCAATCTGTACTCTACCAAATGTGGTGCTTGAATCATACTCTCTGCAATTTAACTCAGCTCAAGCAGCCAAGCTTTTTGCTCTCACTCATGGGTGCACGATATTTAAAGGACACAGAATCACTATTTTCACAGACTTGCGCTATGCTTTCAGAGTAGCTCATGATTTTGGAAGGATTTGGCAACAATGAGGTTTTAAATCCTCTGACGGTAAGCAAATTTCACATTTCACTCTAGTCGACAATCTATTCTCTTCCTGTGCTAAACCAACAGCTCTCGCAATCATCAAAACAAAGGCACCTCTAAATGGCAACACTGTAGAGATACGTGGGAATGCGCTAGCTGATAGACACGCAAAAATGGCTGCTAAGTCACAATCACCCTGTCCTTTTTTAATGTCTAACATTGTTCATTTTTATACGAGTGCTTTTTTGCCAGGAGTGGATGTTGTCTTTATGCAATCACATGCAACCCCTGAGGATTCTGATTGCTGGCAAGCACAAGGTGCATGTCCAGATGACCATGATGTCTGGTTTGATAACATAGGCCATCTCTGTATTCCCACCACTAGCGCACCTTTCCTAATATGTGAGTTTCACGTCTCACATCATTCTCTATCAGTTTTGTCTGATGACCTCCAAATTTTCAATGCATGACTGATGTACTCAAATAAAGACACATCTCTCATGATGTTTGATATATCTACAAAACGCCACTGGTTCTGCTGTAAAGCACAATGCATTGCCACCTCCGCAGATGCCTTTTGAATGTCTGCAGGTCAATTTTACCCATATGCTGACCAGTGAACCGCATAGAATGTTGTTAGTCATTGTAGACTGTTTCTCTAAATGGGTTGAGGCTTTTCTATGTGCAAGGGAAAATGCTAAAATTGTCATCAGGATTTTGGTGAAGGAAATCATACCGCGCTTTGACTCATGTACCTTTGCAAATTGACTCAGATAAAGGCACCGCTTTTACATGACAAGTAACTCAACAGCTTTGTGACTATTTAGCTACTGACTAAAAATTGCACATACCGTACCACCCACTGTCGTCTGGTGTAGTTGAGCGTATGAATCGCACTCTAAAAGACCCTCTGAGCAAAGCAATGCAGCAGCAAGGGAGTACGGCTTGGCCTGACCTTTTACCAGCCATTCTTACTGAAATTAGAATGACACCATCGAAAACCACAGGCCTTTCATGAGCATCTGTGAACGTGTCTACAAAGGAAGACCGTCCTGACCTGCTGGCTGATCTGATTCACATTTTTACACACATATACATATAGTTTTTTCTGTATTAACTCTCATCACAAAACCATTGTTTTACATTGTCTTTTTGTGTTTCTGTTATTGTGTGTATTTATACCCCCAACATATCCTCGTGGGGTTGATCCTCCTGTCCAGGGTGAATGGGATGAACCTAATGTTAACCTATGACTTTGGGAATTTATTTTTGGTTATTCTGCGGTACACTAGAATAAAAGAGGGCAAATGAAGGAAATTCTCTTATATCATGTACTCTCTTATATTATGAACTGCTATCAAATACCTATCATGAATGTATTCATTTAATTACCTCTTTGAATAAGCTGATCAACTGTCATCCTTTATTATAGCTGACACATGTATTTTCTATACCTTGAAAAGACTTATTTTGTAGTATGAATGTGTTGTGTGTGCTTTGTCTGGAATCTGTCTAGCACCTGCACAAGTAGAAACCCGCCTACGCACTACTACTTAACTATGTGTGTAAATACTCCTGTTTTGCATGAATAAACCGCAAGTCTCTGTGAACAGCATGTGTCAATGTGTGTGTTCATTTAGACTCTCTGAGGTCAACCACACATAGCACAGAACTAAGAGTTAAGAGAAATAAAAGGCTATAAGGCTGACGGAGGACTGAAGGACATAATCTGAGATTCTTTATCTCTAACAGTAAAATATTAATATTTTATTTTGTTTTTTAGGAAAAAAAATCAAACACAAAAAATGTATCTTAACACAGTAGTGAGAATTCAGAGGAAAATGTTGTCACAGGTGGGGGCATCGTTTAAAATGGGTAAGTACTGGGAGAGAGGTGTTTATAGATGAGTTAGCAGAGTAATGACTAACACATTTTTTTAAACCCAGGGCACCAGTGCCCAAGTGAGCTGAGTATGTGTGTGGTTGTGAGCAGAACTAAGAAATTGCTATGACAAAGTCATGTCAGAAGATGCCATACTGCAAAGAAAGAAGTAATTAAATGTTTATTTCAAACTTTTAGTATATACCCATTACTGATAGTTTCTATTACACAGAAACCTATACATATCAAAACATATAAATACACTCCAGCACTCTCTTAAACTTAGATTAAAATACATTTGGTGCTCCTCTGGGTTCAGGGTCTTTCAATTTTTTATTTTATTTGCTCAGTCTAGGAGTGGCTCTGTTCCAGGGCCGCTGGTATGCAAGTCTCTGCCTGTATTCCTACCCTCCTCCATCTCCTTAGCACTTTGTACCTCCTCATCCTCTACCGAAATAAAGAGGTTTTTGGAATCCTTCACCCCCTCCCTAAGCTCATCCTCTGACTCCTCAAAGTTCCTGAGAAGACATGGGAGAAGGAGGCATTAGACTCTTTAACCCTACTTTTCTTTGGTAGAAGGGCAAATAATAGGCAATGACATTTTTTAATATGAAGCAACTTATGAACCTGTGGTTTGTCACTCTCATAGTTAGGGCTGTATTCTTAGTAACTTAAGTCCAAAAGTTATGACAGTAATTAAATTTGGAAAGTTACTTGTGTTTCAGTCCATACAGGATGTTATATAGTTTTTTGTGATTGTTGTGGACAAAAAAGCTAAATTTTGCTGCAGATTTTTTCAATATTTGCCATGCAATTTGTGGAGTTTTTTGTTCTTTCTTGCAAAAAAACTACTTGAATCTGTGAAATTGTAATTGCACGAAATTGTTTTACACTGCCTTTCACAGTGATGTTTCTTGGTGACTGAGACCTTATACAGTGAGGGAAAAAAGTATTTGATCCCCTGCTGATTTTGTACGTTTGCCCACTGAAAAAGAAATTATCAGTCTATAATGTTAATGGTAGATTTATTTGAACAGTGAGAGACAGAATAACAATAAGAAAATCCAGAAAAACGCATGTCAAAAATGTT
>JAOUWY010000075.1:5594692-5606947 GCA_025728095.1 Prietella phreatophila
TTGTTAAACCCCCCCCCCCCCCCCACGAGGTGGTCTCCCTACCTCGTGGGTCTGGGGCTGGAGCTCTGGAGATGAGGTCGCCACATTGACCTCTGCAGGGAAGACAGCCTCGTGGGTTTCTTGAGCTCTGGTGTTGCGGAACCAACCATGTCAGCCTGGGGCCGGGCTGTGGAGGCCGCCTTGTCAGCCTGGGGCCGGAACTGGGCTGTGGAAGCTGCCTGGTCGGTCTGCTCATAATAGGTGGTGAACGGCAGAACAGGTTCACTCATAAAGCTGGTACCACCCAAAAGATCATCCAGGTTAGCGGTGTACTCTGGACTCCCAAACTCCTTTACAAATAGTCCCACAAACTGAGTTATATTATTAAGCCCACTGGATTCTGTACTGGCCAGAAACTCCACCGACTGGTGGGCTAGGCAGAAGAACCGGGACAAAATGAACCCAAGCCACTTCTTCTTGTTGGGCTTGAGGCTCGTCAGGCCCAAAAAAATAAGCCTTCGCGCCACAGGCTGTTGAGTGTGCTGCTCCCACCGGTGCTCAGAGCGAGGGGAAATCCCTGACAGACAAGACAATTATGCAACATATTACTCACTCTTATGCAAACAATGCAATGTTTTCAAGCTGTCTGTCCATGCAGCTGTCTGAGATTTTGGTAAGTGCTATGTCTCAGAAATGAATGGTTGAATGGTTGTATTAAATATATGGAATAATCACTGTGACATTATACTCGATATGAACTGACTAGATTTTGGAATTGGTCCAAAAAGGATCAAGGTCACAATCTAATGGTTCTTAAATACACAATACCTTAATCAAGCATGCCCTGAAATAACTGTTTATTAATGTAAAACATCCTATAATGGTTATTAACTGTGCTAATCCCAGAACAGCTTTTCCTTTCTCTTTGATACGTATCAGCATTAACGAAATGCGTACACACCGAAGCAGACTTGTGAATTAAAATATATGAATCCCCACACGAATCTGTTTTGTACGTGCCAAGCTTTTAGATGAGAAATGTTTGAGCCAGTGCAGTTAAATAAAGCAGGTTTTTATGAACTCTATGTTTTTATGTCCTTTGTAGCCATGGTGCTATTGAAAAGATCCAGAGAGTCTGTGTTCAAAGTGGACCGCCCATTCCTCTTCATCCTACGGTGTGTAAAGGGAGGTAAAGGTAAATTCCTTTTAATGCTTGAGCACCTGCATAATCTCTGAATGCCTGACGTTTGTCTTAACATTATCTAATGCTAAACACTTATTACATCCAACATATTATCCAATATAATATATATCCAACATTATTATTATTGTTGGAAGTGATTTTTTTTTTTACTATTATTTTTGTTATACTGTCGCTAAAAGGTGGGGCAGTAGTGCTTGGCCCACTTAATCACTATCCGCAGCTACAGTTTCAATCAAATTTATTCAACCCCCATTGCAAATCAGGTTTATTGTCAAAGTTTACCCACTTTCAGCTGCAATTAACAAATTAAACAAAAGCAATTGAAATAGTCGAATTGCACAACACAATGAATTCGTCTAGTGGTTTCCCCAAATGCAACTTATAATGAATTCTCCAGTTTCAAAATTATTCAACCCCTTCATGGCAAGCATCTTTAGTATTTAGTAGAGTACCTTTTTGCTTTTCTGGCAGAATTCCTGAGGAATCTTAGCCCATTCCTCATGAGCACTGGCCTACAGTTCAGTAATATTCTTGTGTACCACCTTCTTCAAATTCCACAAGAGATTTCCTGTGGGGTTCAAGTCAGGTGCTGTGATGGCCCTGTAGAATCTTCCAGGACGACTTCTGCAACCAAGCCTTGGTGGTATTTGAGGTAGACTTGGGATTTGTCCCTGTTGGAATGTCCAACGGAGCCCAAGCTTCAGATTCCTCACAGACGGCATGATGTTTTCACCTAGGATTTCCTGATACTTCAATGAATCCATCTTGCCTTCCACACGCTGCAGGTTTCCAGAGCCAGAGAATGTAAAGCAGCCCCAGAGCATCTCTGAGCCACCACCATGTGTGACTGTGGACAGTTTACTCTTTCTTCATTCTTATTCCTCAAGACATACTGCTGATCTATCATGCCAAAAAGGTTTTTTTTCACCACTCCACAACAGAATCCAAAAACATATGTGGCTTATTTATATTTTGAGCAATTGAAGTATGCTGAAAAAAGTAGTGGTGTAATTCTTGGAATTCTGGCATGGAAAACTCCATTTAGTCGCGCCTTACTGTGCTCACTGAACCCTCAATGTCTGTTGCCACCAAGTCTTGCTGCAGGTCTTTTGCAGTCACTTGAGCGTTTTTAACAGCCTGCCTTCTCAGAAATCTGTTTTTTTCTGCCCCGTCAAGGTAGTTCATGAATTTTCTACCCCTAGAAAAGTATTTCATGTGTTCCAGCTGAAGCACAGCTGTTGCAACTAATGAAACCCTTGATTAATTCTCTCAGGTGTGCTTAAGACAGCACCTGTTTTGCATATTTGTGCTATTGTGAAGGATTGTATTCAGGTGGCTGAATAATTTTGAAACTTGAGAAATCATAAGTTGCAAATGAATTTGGGGAAATCACTTGAAGTATCTGTTGTGTTGAACCATTTCAATTGCTTTTGTTTGATTTGTTCATTGCAAACTGTGGAAAGTCTGTAAATTTTGACAATAAACCTGATTTGCAATGGGGGTTGAATATTTTTGATTGCAACTGTACATTTATTATTAATCAGCAAATATATGAATTAAGGTTTTAAGAGCATGATGTGTACCTATCAGGTAAACCGATAAGCCAAATATGTTAAGTCTTTACTCGAACTCTTAGGATAGTAACTCCAGATTCATAAGATGTAAATATCAGGAAATATAGGTAGCAGTAGGTCATTTGTTTTTATCTTCCACTGTCCCATGACATTCATTTTGATTTTATTATCTGTAATTTATAAAACAAACACCAATTTCTTTCTATTTTCTTCCTTTCCTTCAGGTTCAGTGCTGTTTATAGGCAGAGTAATGAATCCAGCAGAGGAGTAGAATAAATACCACACACACACACACACACACACACACACACACACAGTCAACATGCACACAATACCCAGTAGCACACAAACCTGATCTCTCTTCTCTCTTATGGGTGGTTGGGGTGAAAGGTCATACCAGGACCAATAAGAGGGATTTGTACATATTTGTAAATAAACCCTTTTTTTACACCAAAACATTTGAAGTCACGTGTTTATTAGAAACAGGTATTCTCTCATTTTCAGTCCACCTCTTACTATACACAAACTAAAACAAACTCTGTTTACAGCAAAAATGTTTATTGCGTATACTTACTGACAATATAAAATATAAATTTTATTCATTCATATACAAAAAAAAGGGAGTAGGCTTTCATGAGAAATGTCCTTTAAATAAATACTTTAAATTTCAATATTTACATTTGTACAACTTGCACAAAATAAGCAGAGCTTGGAGTGCTTGGTCCCTATGAGGAGTCAAGATGAGATCGGCAGGGTGTGGTGATGGTGGCGTGAAAATAGGAGAGGAGTTACTATAAAGGACGGATCCAAAACAAAGAAAAAATTGTTGATGGGAGAAAGGAGACATTCCCAGCATTCCATGGACAAAAGACATTTTCTTTCTGTAAGGATTTCATTTTTAATAAACATTATTAAATTGTGAAGACTCTGAATGAATGACTGCTTGAGATGTCCAATTTAGAGCCAATTCTCATGATGGCACAGATTGTCCTGATAAGCAAATGGTTTTTTTTGTTTGTTTTCCAAATCGAACTTAGGATTCAACTTCATCTGCAATACGGATTGGGAATTTTTTTAACTAGACAATGGACTTGACAAATCCATTAATCTTTGGCATAAAGCAGGAGAGATACAGATAAGAGAAGTATAGTAAGGGGAAATGAGGTGGAGGATGAAGAAGGGTGGGGGTTATATTCTACCTTTCCCCTTTGCCCTGAGTTGTGATTACGCTGAAGTGCTCGCCATGTGATGGTCTGCGATTAGAAGTCATCCAGATGGTTCATGCTGTTCGCGCGTAAGTGGATCTCTTCCAGGAAGTTCTCCAGCTGCTCTATGAGCACTCGCTTTTTAAATCTGAAAATAACGACACACAAGAAAGCTCTAACTCATGTGTACAACTAGATCTAACAGGGATTAAACAGGAAATTCTATCATTCCTGTTTACGTTTATAAACTGAATTGATAACTTTTTTGATTAACAGATTAATGTTTATTCATTAAAATGATTCATAGATTTTTCCTAGACAGAGTGCTGTGTACCTCGCTGCCTCTTTAATGATGTTCTGCAGAAAGATGAGTCTCGTTTCCAGACTGCCCTTGATCTGCTTCAGGAGGTAGAAGATTCTCTCATAACCTGCAAGAAGAAAAAAAAAGAGAGAGTGAGAGAGGAAGAAAATGTCCTGTAGACACCGATTACGGATAAGTGGTTGAAGATGGAGATGAGCAGATCTAATGAATAAGCATACTTCATACTGAAAAGTCCATTTTATTCCAGTAAATACATTTAAAAAATAAAATGGGTTTTATATAAACAGCAGGAATGACCAAAATACTGATTATTCTAAGACTATTGGCATAAATTTATATAACCGCTAATGGTATTTTTGTTCCCCACTGACTGTTTATTTTTTGCTTTTTTTTTGAGAGTCACGATGAAATTAACATTTTAATTCTAACATCCCAAGACTAGATCTTTGGGTTTAATATGCATGCAAATTTATGCATCTTTAATTTAACTAGATGAAGCCTCATTTGCAAAAACACCCACTTTTGAACATACAAAAAAAATAATAAAACCTCATCAGTTATTAACCGACAAAGACCAATTGTATCATCTACTTCCTTAAAAAAAAGACCTCATTGACCTGTAGCATCTTGCCTCGAGTGTGCGACATTTAGAGCTAATTACGCTACACTGCATGTTGTCTGCAAGTTAGGATTTCTCATCAGACACAAGACCTCACTATAGTTGAGAAGCAGCATCTGTAGAAATTGTAAATGTGTGTGTAAATCTATCACAATATAACAAACTGTGAAATTATTAGCCAATTAATGTGATTTAAAAAATGCAACGTCATCACGTATCTATACGTCACTCATAAGTTTTGTTTAAGGAACACTGATCTTGGGGCTTCTAAGAACTAGATCGTCCACATTTTGTTGAATATGAGCCCAGCGAGTGCACTTACGTCGGCCTGGCTTCCTGATCTCCCTGGTGATGAGGACGCGGAGTTCTGTGTTCAGCTCGCGCCCTTCCTCAATCCTCCTCCTCTTCAGCTCCTCTTCCTCTGAATCGTCTCCACCATTCTCCCGCTCGGCCTCCTCTTCCTCCGCCAGGTGATTTCCATGGAGGTTAGGGGGAGGCAAGGATGGCAGTTCCTGGGACCGTTCCAAATCGAGACAGCCCATGTGATTGGAGTCTGGGGCACGCTCCAATTCGACGTGGCCTACGTGGTTCAAATCAGGGACCTGTTCCAAATCGAGATGGTCCATGTGGTTGAGCACTGGGGCTTGCTCCAATTCGAGGTGGCTCACATGATTTGCATCCGGAGCTAAAATTGATTATGAAAAGGTTACGAATATACATATGAATTTGTACTGAAATTAAAATTATTTGGAACATGACACTAAAGGACGTGTGTGTGCGCGCGCACATCACCTCTGGGTGGTGTGTATGCATGTCCCAGGCGCAGTAAAGGGGACATGCACCTCCTCCGTTTTGGAGCACCAGTAGGTGTGCTGGTATCGATGGGTCGCTTGCCTTTTCCCTGGGTCCCAGTCACAAACTCATCTGCTTCATCCACCATCATCGCCTATCAGCGACAGAACAGAAATATCATTATTCATCATGTTTATATTATTCAGAGAGAAGACAGATTAATTAATTGAGCAACCCAATGCTAATCAGCCTAAACCGTCATCATAGTACCTTTTTGTCCAGTTTGAAGGGGTTGCCAAAGGTGTGCAGTCGCCTTGGCTGGTCCGGGTCCACCTCTCTCAAGGGGGCTGGGCCAAGTTTCAGGAAGTCCTGATAGTTGCCCATTTGTGCAATGGGTACGCTGTGGAGCTGATCTAGAGGAAAAAAAGACAAACGTGTAAAAACTAACTGGACGTAAATACCGTAATTTCCGGACTATAAGCCACTACTTTTTTCACATGGTTTGAACACTGTGGCTTAAACAATGATGCAGCTAATTTATGGAGTTTTACGGGGTAACGAGCTTCATGCCGCCAAAACATTTAGCCTCGTCACATCGGACATATGAAATTACCTAACAGGTCACAGTAGACCAGTGAAATTGTTCAAATTAAATCAAACGCACTCGTACTAAATTCTTCAGATCAGTCATTTTGCGAGCTGCTGCACGTAAGCTTGGCATCAATGAATCGATGGCGAGACATTGGAGACGGAAGCGTGAAGAACTGACTCAATGCAAAAAGATGACCGAAGCTTTCAGAGGTGGTGTGAGACAAAGTACCGGTAATTCTGAGGCTGTTCAATTCCGACACTGAAGACGATGACTTTAGAGGCTTTAGTGCGCAGGAGAAAGATGAAGATAGCGATCAATGACTTTTCCTGGTAGGCAACTGTATTTTTTATTTTTTTAACCAGCTGTGTTACAGGCACTGTTCGGAAAAAAGCATTTACTTAAAAGTTTAAAAAAATCTTTCTGTGTAACATCTTTCTGTGTAAATATATCTCATGTTACAACGTGGACACCTGTAGCTTATAGACGACTGCGGCCTATATATTTTTTTTCTTTTTAAAGTTAGTGGGTGCGGCTTATACTTAGGTGTGCTCAATAGTTTTTATGAAAATTACGGTATATAGAGGATTAAACTTCATTCATAACTTTTTATTTTCTTTTAAACAAACAAACAAACAGAACAGTGTTACCTTGGTCTTGGCCCTTCAGCACACACATGTTGGTGTTCAGAAGATTTCTCCTCATACGACTCAGCTGGTCCAGCAGCTGAATCCTGGGTATGTCATATGGGTTCCGCAGACTCTGTGGCTTCAGGGCCTACACGCACACACGAAGAAATTATTTTAAAAAACTGCTATACTCAGTTGAATTAATTAATACTTGATAAATTGTGTGTGTGTGTATCCGAGTGCATGTGAGAGACCTTGTTGAGCACAGCCAGCTGGAACCCTGAGAACTCTTTGGGGTTAATGTCAAGCGGGCCATCTCCCATGATGCTTTGCAACAGCTGTGCAAAGTCCTTTCTGTGAGCTAACGAGAGAGCAGAGCCTCGGAGGCGGAGCTTGATACCCACATCAGGCCCCACCTTCTTCCCAACAAATGCACAAACACGGTCCGCTTCCACCTTCGCCTGGAACACACACACACTTTGACTTAATGAAGTAAAACTACAAAATATCTTGGATTTGGATTCAGAGGGCTTAAAATTTTGAGGAAGTACCTGCTGGCTGAGTTTCTTCAAGTATGAAGCAACGCTGTAGCTCAGGCCGTATTCCATGCTTTCAGCCAACAGGTTCGGGGCTCCCATCATCCTCAGTGCCTTCCTCAGGGGCTGTAAGCAGCCAAATCAAGTTTACACACAAGTGGGGCATGTGTATGTGCTCGTGTGCATGTGTGTGATGCTCACTGTGATGTAGTATGGTGGCATGGTCTTCAGGTAGCTCTCGAAGGCCTGACGCCATTTAGGAGTAGGCTTGAATTTGTGCACTCGAATCAAGTCATCTAAAAGGAGGACAATATGATACACGACTTACACGGTACGGAAAAATCATGTTGCCATGGTGACATTTCTTTATGTAATGGTACTAATTCTTTAAAGGGTGCACAAGGGGCACATTGTGTGTATAAAGACACTTACCGAGTAGGGGCAGCACCACAGGGTAGTTGTAGGGCATGATGAAGAGGTTGACACAGCTGAGAGCTGTACTCGCCTTCAAGTAGCCGAACGGCTGCCCGAGCTCGCCATACTTAGCACTGTTACCTACATAAACCTGAACACAAAGATTAAAGTAACATAACGTACACAAAAACACCCTATTTATTACGTAGTGTGTTCATAACCTAAGAACGTTTATGTGACCTGAATAGTGAAGATGGTGGGTGTGATTGAGGCATCCACATTAAGGGTGTAAAATGTTAAGTCCCCAACAAAGGGAACAGGGTACCATTTTAAACACATGCGAGATTGTTTGTGTGCACGTGTGTTACCTGCCAGCAGGTGTGTGGTGACTTCCTCTCCAGAATGTACTGTGTTAAAGGAGACGGCTCCAGCTCATACTTATCGAAAGGGACCTTATCTACGACCATGGGCTCTGCCTCCAAGCAGGAAAAACGCACCTGTGGATGGGCCATTCGTGGTGGCTGTGCACACAAAACACACAAACACACAATGAGACATATCCATAAAATCTGAGAAGACTCAATTTTAAAAGGCAGTATTAAGATTAAGCACATGAGCACTGTAACCAGTGAAACATGAAGAGCAGAAAAACCACTAACTTTAGCAAATCAAGGTCTGGAAAGATACGACTGAGTTGTGCACTCCCTGTAGAGTGATTTAGGGTGTAGATGTCCTCGGGTGTGTATCTCAAACTTGAACTAGTGCATGCATTAAAACAGCAATAGCTTTTTTAATATTTCTAATTTATCAAACTTTTAGTAAAGTTGGGTAAATGTTCTTGTAGGCCAAACCAAACTAAAACTTCTTGCCAGATCAGTAACACAGATTTTCTTCATGCGCGAATTAACACACATTTTGACAAATGCCAGCTGCCAAGTATGTTAAGAACACAGCTGATTTACATATGTAATAAATGCAACACTCACAGAGAGCTTTGAAAATAACCAAATGATGACTAAATAGTGAAAGAGTACCTCTAGAGCCGTGACCAGTAATGCAGCTCAGCCATTGCAGCACATCATCTATCATAGACACACACTAAGACCTGTTTCATACTGAAGCCGGAGAAGCAGCACATTTGTTTTTTGCCACCCGTTTTAACAGGTTAAAGGATTCACACTGCATGATTGTTTCGGTACCGAGTCTATTTCTGCTGCACTGTTCATGCTGAATTAAAGTGACAGTACATTGTTCCTGGTCAAAAAAAACATGGGTTGACATGAAAAATTTGCATATCTTTCACACAGTCTGCATATGACCGTTTGTTTCCGTTGCAATTTAGGCATGTTTTCTTCTCGAATAAAAATAATTTTATCCACCTCAATTGAGTGCATACGTTTATGTGCATTTTGGATATTTTCTTAGATTTTATTCTATTTTATTCACTTCTTGACCTTGGTGAAGATAAACCAACTCAGTTCCAATGTTTTTCTCTTTGCTTTTTACAACAACCAGCAATGGCCATTTGTTGTGTCATGGTGCATTTCATTGTATAGGCAAAATTAAATCCTGCTAATGTGATTGCTAAAAGGCCACTCACGCAGGAAGGATAAAAAAATAAATAAATCACAGTTATCAATTTCCAATTACATGATTTAGTCAATCAATCAAGGTTCACATCAGAGAGTGTACTGATACAGAAATTTTAGAAAACTCAGAGGCGCTTGTAGAGTATCGACCATTTTCTGAATACCACGGTCTTGTGGAAACGTTCCGGCGAACAGTTTACTGATTTGTATCCAGTCTGATAAATGAGGTCCACTGAGTGGCAAGTCAAGTATAAATGCGATACACAATACAACATGTTTTATAAATGTGTATAAAACACACATAACACAGACTCTGCATTTTAAGACCACATACTACTGTGGGTGTGTTGATTTAATTCACTATGCTGGTTTTACAATTTGATTCAATTCAAGTCATTGCATAATTATTCTTCATTCAGATTTTGTTCTAAATATTCTATGACCTATTTCTGAATCATACGAAATGAAAAACAAATGTACCTTTTTGTCTGTATAAAGCTAAATAAATAAAAAACTGCTACAAACATCGGTTTAATATTGCAAACAAACTGTACAACAGGTTCACCATATCTTAAAAATAAACACACCCAGGAAAATGTATCAATTGTAACTCTGTAGGATCATTATTTAAACCTGAAATAGAGCTGAAAATTTGATTAAAATGCCTGGATTCCATGACCTATTTCTTGAGAACTGCAGATTGCAGAAGTGTGAGACTGGTGTCATTTGAAGTTACTGATTTTTTTTTTTTAATAACCGATACTTTGCATGTTTATTTATTGTTTTACTTTGATATTGTTTTTGACACTGAACTAACATTTTATTTATAACAATATATAAAAAACTCCTGCACGCAGTTCTAAATATGCCCACAAGATGCCCATTTATTGTTTTTATACCGATACTGCAATACAGATGATCAATTATGGAAAAATGCTTAAATTTCTGGAAAAATATTGTTAAAACAGATTTTCGGGCGATATCTACTGTATATATTTGAACTCTATGGGATGCACAGATTTGGACCTCTGCTGCTGAAACAGTGCAACTGCCTTAGATGCATAATTAGGGGAAGTGGTGGCTTGATGGTTAAGGCTCTGGGTTACTGATCGGGGGTTCAAGTCCCAGTCCTGCCAAGCTGCCACTATTGGGCCCCCTTAACCTGCTTCAGGGGCGTTGAATACTGGCTGACGCCGTGCTCGGAACCCAGCTTCCTGACATGCAGGGATATGCGAAGAAAAGAATTTCACTGTGCTGTAATATACTGTATATGTGATTAATAAAGACTCATTCATAATTAATAGAACGCCAATTACCACGATGCACATCAAATTTTTGCATTGCGATGCATTGTTAAACTCTTTTATACTTTACATATTTGTATTTTATCTGAATTGAAAAAAATGGTATGTTTGCAAGGTAACCATTTCCCCATGTGTGTGTGAATGTGTGTGTGTGTGTGTATCTCACCAGAGTGGGGGAGTTCTGATCAGGCCAGAAGGACTCAGGAATAGGCCAGTGGCCAACAGGAACCCCCGTTTTAGGATTGGGCCGCACGTAAATGAGCTTATGGCAGCTGTGCCACTGCTGGGGGCCGGATTTGACTTCTGAAGGACCATCTGAAAAGGATTTTAAAAAGATCTAAACCTTCATTCTAGACCACAGTTGCAATTGAGAATGGGTTTAAATGGCTCCTGAAAAATATATATAAATGCATGGAATGTAACCATGCATTAGTATGAGAAGGAATTATGATAATTATAGGGCTAAAGAATACATCGCTACGGGCATGCTATTGTAGAAAAATAACCAATGATGAGGTTGGTAATGAGCTGTTACTATTACTTAGGAAGTTCATCATGCTGTAATGCCTATAAAGAGTCACTAATGACATATTTTACCTTCAGCGGGGTCGGGTCCCGTCTTCTCAAAGTTTATCACGACTCCGCTCTGGATTTTCTGCACCAGAGACTCCAAGCACTGGTTCAGCATACGCTGAGAAAACACACTGTACGAGCGGCCTACACACACAATCATATACCAATTATTTGTACGTAGTATAAATACATAAAAGTATCTTAAATTAGCTAAAAATATATTTTAATAAATTGAATCCCGAAGAATTCAACACAGATGGTTCAACAACTATTGTATTTTTAAAGTAAAATACAATGAAATCATTCAAATGTGTAACCACTAACGCTCATAGACTTAAAACTTAAAATTAAATATAAATACCGGTAATTGAAGAAAGCTAGATTTAAATAACCTAAATCTCTCACTTTTTGTTTATATTGATGGCTCTGGAGCCATTTTAAATCAGTGGACTTGAATTAAGGTTAAATTTAAAGAGGCAGAATGATCAACTGTATTCAATAAATAACAGACAAATGATTTATATTATTATGAGGCATTGATGATTTAATAGAACTGATACTATGATTTATTTTTTCATTTTATAATAAATATATTTTCTGAAACATTGTATATTAAATATGCTTCATTAAATTTACTAAAGCAAAAAAAAAGGAACTACTGATTAATAAATTAATTCAAGTACAAAATAAAATCTATATTATTACACTTGTACTTAATTTTTGCTATTATTTTTAAAAATGGAGTCATTTGATAGTTATATATATATTTTTGTTTAGGATTAATACTAACATGCAACACTGAACTACAGAACTGAACAATTTCTATTGTTAGACCCAGTCACACAATCAACCCTGTGGATGCTCTCTCTCTCTCTCTCTCTCAAACACACTGTTGGGAAATTTTCTATTCTCTATTCCCTCAGATA
>JAOUWY010000075.1:5662379-5673530 GCA_025728095.1 Prietella phreatophila
ATAAACCTACCATTAAAATTATAGACTGATCATTTCTTTGTCAGTGGGCAAACGTACAAAATCAGCAGGGGATCGAACACTTCTTTCCCTCACTGTAGTGAAGAACTTTTATAGGCAACACACGTGATGTCATGCTCACAAACTTTGCGATTACTCAGCTAGGAAATGATTGCAGGGGAAACCTCCATCTAATTCCAATGTATATTTCCATGTTGGTCCTCCACTTAGTGGTAGAGTCATAGTTTCATTATGCTTTTTATTACACCTCAGCATTTTCTCTTGATCACCATTATAAGGGGGATTCCTTTATTAACGGAAGTCAAGTTTGTTAGGTTGTAGGGACAGAATCTGCCCAGAAGGCACTGACTTATACTGACACAATGTGAAAAAATGGTTGATGAAGAAAAATAAGAATGGTTTTGTTCAACTATGATTATTTTTAAAAACACAGCAATGTGCCTAATGTTGTGATGTCACTGGGGTTGGTGTGGTGTAAGAACTTAATTTAAATACTTAAATGAGCACATTTTATTTAAAAAAAATATTGTCTGTGTTTTTCTTACTATATTACTTCCCAACAGAGTTTTTAGACTGATTATATTCTTAGTCTGTGACATAGTGGACTTCAAAGCAATTCTGTAAGTTGTTCCAGATAAGTGTGTCTGTCAAAGGTCATAAATAAAAATTAAATTTGAAAAAAAAAAAGTAAATGTAAATGTAAACGTGTCATTGGGGTTAGTGGGAGGTCACCTTGGCAGCGTGTGCAGATGTCTGTTTGGAAGGGGAAGAGCACATCCTTTCCACAGCAGAACTCACAGATAAAGCCTTTGGCCTGGCATAGCTATAGAGTGAGAGAGAGAGCAAAATGAGATAAATGACAGCAGTTATACGTAAACAGAGCATGAGAGAACCGAAAAAAGAATATGTTTGTTGCCACAAATTAAGCATGCTTCTTGTTTAATACTAGTGTTCAATCTAAAAAATTCAGAACTCAGGCAAAGAATAACTTTCAAAACTGTCTTCGCTCAACTAAAGACAGGTCAGACAAGAGATTAGGATATTGTGTTGGTGCAGCTTTCCACGCATTATTTTTTAATGTAGTGACAAAAAAGTGGAGAATTTTGGAGCGTCTAAAAAGGATCAAATAGATTTCTATTCACCAGAACGTGAGTACATGATGACGCAATGCGACCGGTGGAGAGCAAGCCAAATGTAGAAGTGCGCAACATCTTTGTGTCGTTTTCGCACAGTGTTTCAAATTAGTGATGGTTTCAGAGGTGGCTATTTGCAAATTCGTCTCACGAGAGCTACAGAAGTGCTCAGACCTCAGTACTTTGACACTTGGCATACTACAAAAGAAGTATCTGGAGCATGTGGGAAGGGACTCACTTACTGCAGAACACAGACAGTTACTGATGATTAACTTTTATAAAGATTGTGGCTCCACCACAGAATAAAAACAAATTAGAAAAGGGAAGATGACGAAGATGCACAAAACAAAGAAATCCAGAAAGAAGAAATCATGTTTTGTGCCAGATCCCAGACAAGAAGACAAAAGAACAGCATAATGTGAAAAGGCATAAGAAGGGAGGAACTAGCTCAGAAAATGATGAAGAGGAGGAGGAGAAGAGAAAAAATAAGGGGAAGGTTTTAAATAGTGAGATAGATGATCACATAAGCTCCAGCAGTTCAGATGAAGATAAAGAAAATTAGCACGCAAAAGAAAGAAGTGTAAAGACAAAGGAAAACACAAACTCTGACAGCAAGGAGAAGGTGAGGGATGAAGAGCACAAGGTTTTTTTTTCTGTTTACCCCACATGGCTGTTTTTGTGATGCCATTAGTTGGCCACAGAAGAAAGGCATGCCTAAAGCCATCTCCTCATAACAGGATAAGGATCGAGGTGATGAGAAGCAAGCTGGAGAAAAGGTGATGGAGGGAGACAAGAAAAGGTCAAGTATGGAGATATTAGTGGCTGAACTGACCAGCCTGTTTTGAGCCCATATGGCAAAGATGGAGGTCCAGGAGGCTTTGAGGAAGCAAGAGTCTGAAGAGCGAGAGCAATGTTTAAGAACCCTCCAGCATCAATTCAGCTTACAGCAGATGGAGGTTCAGGCCTGCACTTCTCCTACCCCTAATATGCCTAATGTGCGCTCAAACCCCCTGCCAATGCCAGAGGTATGTGCTGTAGACTGTGTAGATAGACCTTCTGATTCGGCATTCCATTTGATTCCCCTACTGACTGGCAAAGCAAGAGTTGCTTATGTTCATATGGACTTGGGTGACTATTGACTATGACAAAGGTAAAGCAGCTTAATGAAGTATGATATCAACTGTGAGACCTATTGACAGCGGTTTCACTCATTGGAAGTAGACTCGTCAGAGAGTCCAAAGGAACTCTATAATTGACTTAAAGGACTCTATGGCAGGTGGGTCAAACTCAAAGAGAAAACTGCTGAGAACGTGAGTGAGAACAAAATATTGGAACAATATTTCAGAATGCTGTCGCCTGAGCTCCAACTCTGGGTTCAATAACATGATCCTGGGACTGCAACAGAAGCCGCATCGCTGAAAGACGGTTTATGTTTTAGTCTTGTCTCCCCCACTATTTATATATTTGCTATTTACATGATTAGGTGCACTTGTTTATGGTTAGGTCTTGATTAGTTTGCCGCTCTTGTGTCTTTGTTCCTTTGAGACATTTTGTCATTTATAAATGTTCGTTTCTGAGCCATGGTTATCCATGTTTCCTTGTTCTTGTTTTTTACTTCTAAGTTCCTAATTATAGTTCCTGGTTTTGACCCATGCCTGTTTTTGTGTTTATATAAATACGGATTACTCTTGTTTATAGTGTCTGCCTGTGAATTGACCCCCACCTGGAATTACCACAATCATTTCTGGAATTACCCTAACACAACTACTTTCATACTTTCAACTACTTACATAATTATAATCATATCTGAGTTTGATACACACCACACAAGCCTCCACATGGTTTGTCGCAGATTGCATCACAGCCTTTGCTGTGGTAAGAAGTTGACCTCTTTTGATCTTGACGAGGTCATCCATGGCGAAAAGGTGGAGCTCCTCGCTCAGGTGTGATGGAATCTGCTGGAACTCAGCCAGGACCCTGCATGTATAAAGAATGATGTCGCACATGAAAATCAGAGGGATGTCCTAACGTTATTTAAGGCTTTTCCACAAATCACAAGATTCAGATTGCAGGTTGACATGTTAGTCAAGAAAAAACAAGAAAAATACAAGAAAAGAAAAGAAGGACCATGAAATAGGGATAGGAGTGGATAGACTAAAAAAATGTTTTTTAAAACTTAACATTGGAAGACTTGGAACACACAGGGAACTAGAAACAAATATAATACTTTTATAACAGCAGACTGGAGGGAGACACTGATCATGCACAATACTGCAGCCTCTGTAGGAAAAGACAGCATGGGGAGACATAGACAGGGCCTGGGACATTATAGAGATAAGACTGGAATACATGCAATACATTGGAATAACACATAAGACTTAAGGCAATATATGGGACAGTCTACAGAAGTGCCAAGATTGACTCAAGATCAAGCAAAGCCATGTGACAGGAAACTGTGTGTTTTCGAAGTATATTTGTTAGAGTATATGATGCCCTAACCTTAATATAACCTGAAATGTAGCAGCTCATCAAGGAATTGGAAAATTCATTTATAGAATGGTATTTACCCATTTCTGTTTTTTTGTGGTTTTTTTGTTTGTTTGTTTTTTTACAAATATTTTTAAATTATATGTTTAACTATACAATCAACTTTACCCTTCAGATAGTCTGCATGCTCTTAGCAGCTTCTTAATGGAGATCAGCTGCTCCTGGATCTCCTGGAAGTGAAGAATGCAAGTGTGAAATATGAAAGGCAGGTTTAGAGCTTTATTAGTAATATCCTGTAATGTGACACTGACTCAGACTGAATAAAGCTAAAGATGAGGATAAAAATATTTTTTAAATGTTAAAAATTAACAGGAAGGAAAAATATTTCAGTCATTAAAATGCTAGAGGTTTCCTCTGTATTGCACTGATTTCTGTATCAAGGCTTCTTTCCCTCTGTTGAGAAAAACATATCATTTGAGATACTAATATTTATAATTTGTTATCTAAGATAGTCAAATACCTTTGGGGAAAATAGAACAACTACAACAACTATTTCTTGTCAGAAGTAAAATATTTATTCAAAACCATTACACATAATTATGTCCTCTGCAACCAGTGTCAGGCTGCTGAGACAGCTACAGTTGTTGGTGATATTATGCAAAAAAGTAGTGAAGAGCAGGCAGAAAATCAAGCAATTTACAAACAGGATATCCAGGACAAAACCATAAACAAAAAAAACAGAGGGACGAACCAGATCAAAAACTAGTATAGCAAACACAGTATTAAGGGCTTGTCAGATACAATATACAGAGCTGAGTGGACAACTTGCAATGAATGAATGTCCATAGACTTTTTTTATAAGGTACATTTGTACTGATTCTGGCATCAACATGACACAAAGGCTGCTGCACCGAAGTTGATACAGAAAATTATGGGATATATAGGACAACAAAATGACACCCTCTTCAAAATGAATACATTTCTATTTTTTTATGGTCACGTTAATGTCGTGGAACCTCTACAAAACAAGTTAGTTTACGCTAACACTTAGGTTGTAACAGCTCTAAACAGTTGTTCCCACACCAGCCTCTACATAAGTACTTACTTTCAACAATTCTTTACCCCTTTACTTGCCCTGTTTATACATATGCTGACTATTCCACTCATTTATGCAATTTTATTAGTCTTTCATGTAGAAAATTCATTAGAATTATTTGTGTATATGTCATTTGGCTTTAGTTATGCGGCAATTCAAAGGTAAAAATAAAATTACCCTGAATTTCTGCAACTCCTTGGCCTGGGAATACAGGTTCTTGGCTACATTGGTGATCTTAAATAGTGGCTTTTCCCAAATAGACTCCAATAGTTGCTTGGAAAACTGGCACACTGGGTGTCGTCCAAAATCCCAGTGGCTCAAAACACGTGCTGGGATTATGGCTTCACCTCCACTATGGCAACCATCACAAAAATATTTGCCTAGGTAGTCACAGTGTCGCAACCTCTTCATGTAACCTAGAGGACAATAGTGAGAACAGAACAGGAAAACACATGTGAAATAGACTTCTAAAGCCTGGTTTCCATTCAAGTAATTAAAAAAAAAGTATTTTAGCAATTTGAAATATATTTCGTAAGCTGGGGAATGCGAAGAATTTCACTGTGCTGTAAAGTACTGTATATGTGACCAATAAAGACTCATTATTACCAAAACAGACCAAATGATTAATTGCATGATTGATATTATCATGCTTGCCAGCCAATTTAGATAGGCTGCAATGGGTGGTTCCATCTACTGTTAAGAATGCTTAGACTGTACGAATTAATTAATTAACCTGCAACTAAAACCTCATCCTCATCTCAGTGAGAGCAGAATGAGCTCCAACTCTATGGAGGAAATTGATGGTGGCCTGGCTGGCCCTTAAGATCTTCCTCTGTTGAGACGTATCCTGATCTGCTCCAACCACACAGTGGTGATCAGGTAAATAAGTCACCAGGGTGACACCAGAGCTTACTCCAAGGAGAGTGACGTTTGCACCGACAGGTAGTGCAGCAGATCGGGGAATTTTTTTCCAGGCAAAGAGGAACCTCTTTACCAATGCTGAGTCAGGCCACCACTGAATGTTGTTTTCCCAATTGCCCCTCTGGGACAAAATGCAGTAGCCTACAAGTGACCTTCTGACCTACTGTCTATGGTCACACATCCTTCACTGATTCTGCCCATCCTACACAGCATTCAGCAATTGAACCAGAAGGTTCTGTTAAAAGCCCCCAAAATAGCCACTGAAACCCTGGTTCCCACTCCTGGTCTAGTGGCTGAGACACCTTGGGAAATCCTTCCTGGGCAAGCTTATTGTCATAGACAAAAGGAAAGATGTGGCACCCCACACAGACTATTTGTGCTATGGGTTTGGCTCCATGGTACAGTGGGCAGACTGATGACTATGTCATTGCAATTCAGGGAATGATCCTGAATGCTAGAACCACAGTATGAGAGTTGGCTTTGTATGCTGGGAACCACCCTCTATCCACCACTTTCCTTAAGAGTCAGGCATGGGATCTCCCCCTTCTGTTGATGTTTGTTAAAATTTCTCCATATGGACACGTACAGTACGTTGGTTTGGAATAGGTACCATTAAAGACAGCCCATTGTGCTGGCAATCACGGCAGAAAAAGTGAGATACATGGAATGAACCTTGAGGCCCAAACCAGGATTACTGCCTAAGGTTATGTATCTTATGAACCAAGTGAATGATCTCACAGTGCTCTGCTCAGGTCAATAAGCAGAACATGTCATCTAATTAGTCATTTACCTTTTACTGTGCTAAGACAGTCCTGTCTTAGCACAGTAAAAGGTAAATGACTAATTAGATGACATGTCCTGTCTTAGCACTGTCTAAGTAGTTTGGCCCACTGGGTGACATATCATCACTATGGCCTAATAAACAGGCCAAGTTCTAGTTTTATTTGCCATTTCACAAGGAGTGTTTCTGCACTAGTGTAACTACAGCTACCTGGATGTCACTGTACACATTTCCAGGTTCTACAAGGTAAGCAATGCCCTTCCTGGTTGAGGGAGTATAGTGATCATATCCTAGCACACTTTCAGTCCTAGGCTGAGTCAGGAAAAGTTATTTATCTGGTATTTAAACTCTTCCCCTAGTGGTTAGGAGAGGTGAAATAGAATGCTATTTACATATGTAACCATGGTCTTTTGAACATAGGATAACAGCCAAGTGCTCTGTTACTCGGAACCAACACCAAGCCGAAGGCAACTTACTGAGAAGTTTCCAGGGACAGGTGGCCATTTATTACTTGTGGTAAGGTTTCTACATGTGTCCTCACAAGCACTACAAGGCATTCAGGAGTTTGTCATCCAATCATCCAGGAATATCTATAGACTGATATATACAGCTATAGACTGAACTATGGCAAACTCATGTTTAAATTTTTTTTTTTATTAAAGAAAGCTACATCACATGAAACTAGAATAAAAACTATAGTGGAGATAATTTTCACACTTTTTTGTGCTTTTTTATGAAGTGCCCCTTCTTATTTGGCCAATAAATGTTGTAAATCACTGCCCTTACAGATAAAGACAGAAAAAGACAGAAGACAAAAAAGACAGAAATTTTTTTTCTTTTATAAAAAAAAAAAACACTTTACATAGTATCATATGATCACAATTATTCACAGAACGTCTCATGTTTACTTCAGATCATGTGCAATTTCACAGCTCTATGTTGAAACAATCCTTTCACACATTTACTTGTCATCACATGAAAAAAACATATGAAATGTAAACGTGAACATGATTGTGTAGAGCAGTAACCAACAGCTAAATTCTGGACTAAATATTTCTTTACAGTGTATACACTGATGAAGGGATGCCAGAAAAAAAGTTCTGTGTCCCAAGCAATAGAATTTATGTCTAGTAGGCATGAATACAATTAAATCATACTGATATGTATATACAGATCAATGGTTTGCTCCAGTAGCCTGACTTTACACAGCCACTTTCCAATTTAGCGCATGACCACTTCTATTTCAAATCTGAATGCAGATACAGAGATTGCCATTGTGTTACACCCCTAATTCATATAGCTATAGTGTTCTAAGGAGAGCATCAGCCATTGTAAACAATATACCAGTTGGTAAACCAGATTAAATCCCTTTCGTCAACACTCGTTGATAATCAATATTTTATCTGAGTGCTTACTGTGACAGATGGACTTTTGACCGTACATCAGTTTTAACACTGAGAAATTGTCATCAGCAAGTTGGTTAATAAATGGCCAATTTGTACAACTATGTATTGAAATAAAGTGCAAAGTTATTTTATATTCATAAGTTTGTGATACAACCAAAATGGAATTACGTGGCTCGATTTCTGTCCCACAGCCAGCACAAAGGAATTGTTGAGAGGCAATGACATCACTGCGCCTGTGCAATACAAAATAAAATAAAATAAGACACTGAAAGCATAAAGTCAACACAAACAAAAAGGCATCTAATTCTATAAGCGTATTTATAATAAGTATCTTGTAATTCATAGTAATTTATGGTGTAATTGGAAGGAGCAACGAGTCTGTCCTTCTTGGAAATCCTTCATGTTCATTGAGAAAATTTCAAGGAATACATTTAGAAATGTAAGTGAACTCCTGATCCTGTTTTGATTAAGTGATATATAGAAGATTTTCTGATGCTAGGTGCGATATGTGATAGCTAGTTTTAGTTAGTTTCAATGATGCAATGATGTATGAGAATCCGGAATGAGCAGCTACCAGGGTAAATTTACTTTTGTTCAATATAAGAATGAGAGCAGCTAAACAATTTTTTTTACTACAATATCATCATAAAACATTACTGTAAAATTAGATTGTAATGTGCACACAATCAGGGAAAATATGAAACAACTAACTCACATCTTGAAAAAATAATCCACATGTGGATGCAACATACAGATAGAACCAGTATTGCAGATATTATATAAGAAAATATTTGCAAATGCAGCGATTTATGAATCACCTCTGTGTCGGTTTCATACTGGATATTATCTGAAATTGGGGTGGAGTCCACATCAGCGGCCCCCTCATTCGGCTTCTCTGACGGATCTCGTCACTCAAGCTGGCTTCGCCTCCTGGCGCCAGGGAGACAGTAACCAGGGGAAACTATAAGCAAAATATAGTTGTCAGCACACTGAACTTCCGTGGTCTCAGAACACTACTAAAAGTTATCTTTTAATTAATTTGTTATAAAGCAACTACTTTATAAGAGTTTAAAAGAATACTGTTATTCTTTATGTAATGGGCCAAAACCATGTGTTCTTATTGACTAAAATCAGTAGTGATGATAAAGTACATGAAGTGTATCGGTCATTAAGAGAAAAAACTCCAGACACAGTGTGTTTGGAATCTACTTATTGTGCACTACTCTAATTATATGAAATATTTCGATTCAGTGATGTGTGAACAAGATATTCAGTGAGATATCATATGGAAACTTTATACAAGGACCTCTCACACTGCTAAACAATGGATCTGTTTCCTTTTTTTTTTTTACTAAATAAAAAGAATCTGTTGAGTAGAATACTGTGTTAGTGTTTGATGACATAAAAATGACTCAGGTCTGGTTGTTCTTGAATCTGGCTGTTTATACTGTAAAGGAACTTATTAGACTACTGAATAATATTGAATACAATTAACATAAAATGAAAAAAAATACTTGTTTTTATATAATATAAGAATTTACTAAAAACGACTGAAATTACTGCAAAGTTTGTGGGAGCACATTGAGTGTATGTGTATGTGTGTGCATGTGTGTCTGTGCATGTGTTCACATTCTCACTTCCCCTAGCAGCTCTTCTGAGGAAATGCACCACCTCTCGAGTTCCGTGAGCAGGTTCTGAGCGAGAATTTCTGCTGAACATCTGATGCACCCAAACATAAACACACCTGAGCATCCGAACAAGCAAAAGCTTCTCACATGTAAATCATTATATCAGAATATCATACATACCTGTGGACTAAAGTCTGGGAACTTCTGTTTGAAAGTCTATGGTCATAGTGTTCTGACAAAAACAAGAACAAATAAAAATAGAAACTTTTAAAAATGATTTGAAATTAAAGTTACAGTAAAATGTACAACTGAATTAGTAGTGAGGTCAGAGTTTGACATGTTTACAGTGAAAATAATTGACAGGTTTTGAGTGTAGATTGAAATGTACAGTAAAGTTTATAAGATTACAGTTAGTAGATTTATGGTTTATGAAAGTTAATGAGGGTAATAATCAAGCAGGGAAGTCTTCAGGAATGTTTGCTGTGAATTTAGTATAAAGAACTGTGGGAAGTATATGGGTTAAATGTGTTTACATAGATGTTTGTGAGGTTTGAGTAGACAATGGCGTTTACAGTGAAATTTACATGAAGAATAAAATGTTTAAAGTTTAGGACCTCCCTGTGATATTTGATTCCATTGTGAAGTTTACAGTAAGGTTGGTTACCATTCTTATGCTGATGACATTCAAATCTATACAGCTATACTATGGGTGGAGGGGTTACAGTATTGTAGCACCCAAGATCTGGAATTCACTCCCTCTGACCCTTCACTGCATCACTTCCATCTCTGAGTTCATATCTCAACTTAAAACGTATCTATTCTCCCTGTGTTATTTGTCCTAATGTGTTGCTATGCATTTTGGTCTTAGTGATTGTACTATCTGTACTGTGTTGTTATTTTTATTTTTTTGATTGTTCATTGTTTTTTACATTTGGTGTTTGTCCATGACTGTTCATATGTATTATTGTATTGCTATTGTAAAGCATCATTGAGCTCTGGAAAGGCACTATATAAATTAAACATATTATGATGATTATGATGATGATGATGATGATGATTATAGAAGGGTCAAGTTTACATTGAGGTTATGAGTTTCCATTGAAGTTTAAAAGGTTATATTGGTGATAACTGCGAAGTGGAGTAGGTTATAGTTACAAGAAGCTTATGAGTTTACAGTGAAATTTACATTTCACAATTCATATTTCTACACTAATGTTTATGAAATTACAGTAATATTTAAGTTTATAGTGATGTTTGTAGTGAAGCTTATGAATTTACAGTAACGTTTATAGAACAGTTAATGAATTTACAGTGCCTAGTGTGAAGCTTTTACATTGACATTTACGAGTTTACCATGAATGTTTAGTTCATGTAGTTTAATGACTAGAAAAACCCACAGGGGAAGATGTATAACTAAGCAAGGAGCAGAGCAAAACAAAAAGCTTAAACAGGAAAGGAAGGAATGTCCAGCAGGTGAAACATCTATATCACTTTGCTAAATGTAGAGTAACCCAAATCAGAGTGATCTGATCTTCACCTTCATAGCCACTGTCAGTTGAGGAAAAGGAGTCTGAGTGTTTTTGTGACAAAGCCCACTTTGCTGCCTCAAGAACCTCCAGCACCATATCCACCACTACAAAGTGAGCATTCTCCTACACACACACACACACACCCACACAAA
>JAOUWY010000075.1:5927141-5943410 GCA_025728095.1 Prietella phreatophila
GCCCTCTGTTTTCACGCAGCAGAGGAGAACCCATCGGACGTGTGTGTGTGTGTGTGTGTGTGTGTGTGTGTGTGTGTGTGTGTGTTCATTCATTGTAGGCGATGCTGGCAGTGTGGAGAATCTCTGCTGGGGAAAGTTCCATTTGAATATCTAAATTACTCTTTCTGCTCAACACGCTGTGTCCAAACACACCGTAAAAACAACAGCGCTGCCAAACCGTAACTCTGGGGAGAGATATTGTAATACTACTACCACAACTGAAGAACTTTCACTATAATTCATCCATTATTGCCATTTCATTTATCGTAATGTCATTAGAGTGACGGTTTGATTTTTAATTGTGTTTAAATTGAATTATATAATTATTTTCTCAGTACTGACTAATGATGAGTAATGCAAACATGAACAAAACTGTAATGGAAAAAAAAAAGAATTAAAATAGAAAATATGACTGGCAGTAAGGGAGTGTAATTATTTATGCAATATAGTGAAACAGAAATTATGTTTATTACCACTGAATCCAGATAAAAACTGAAGTGGATGAACTCATTCTCCTGTTATTTGGTACTTTTTGTACATTTTTTTTTTCGGTAATGTCAGGACAACTGATTGTTTTGACATTTCCAACACAGGAGTATGAAATATTTCTAATACACTTAAAATTACTTTCATTTTCTAATATATGCAGAGTCATGTTTTGTTTTAATTATATAAACAATTGGTTAATAAATGGTTTTACTGCTGAATATACAATCAGATGGTGCATCCATGTTTGTTTCAGTGATATCAGCACAGAAAATGAGACATAACAGCATAATTTTAAATATGTCTGTTTATTAATATCTAGGGCTTTTTAAAGCCCTGTTAATAAAAACAACATTTAAGACTTTTTTTTTTTTTGGTTTAGTAACATTTATATTTTTTATTCCTAATATCTTTTATATCACACATTTATTTGTAGCATAGTGTATTAATAAAATGGTATTTTACTTGAACTAAACACATAATAATAATAATAATAATAATAAAGGTCAGATTTGTGCAACTATCTGGTAAATATGATCCAGAAATTTTATTTGTTCTGTCAAAGTTAATTTTTTAAATGTATGTATTTATTTATTTAATCATAGAATATTTATTGGAAAACCTCATTTTACATAATATAACGCCCCATCCTACCCGGCCCCAACAAAATAATCACAGCCAAATCCAAAAGCAAGGGGGAAACAAAAAAAAAAACAACAACAAACCAACAAATAGAAAAAACAAAAAGAATTATAAAAAAAAAAAAAGTAAGATGATTAGTATTTACCACCTACCTTCCCTCAATCCACCTCCAGGGTGTGTACATCATTGAAGTAGGTAATAAATTGTTGCCATTTTCCAAAAAAAATGATTCACTGGTCTATACCCCTGCCTCTGATGTTATACTTGATTTTTTTCAAGTTTTAAAAAGAACATTAAATCTCTAAGCCAGACTGAGGGGGGTTGTGGAGAGGTCCAAGACGGCAATATTCTGCGCCGAGCAAGTACCAATGCAAAAGTCACAACACTAGGTTGACGCTGAGATGGAACACCAAAGATGGCAGTTAAAGGACAGACATCTAATTTGATTTTAAGATCGTCGGACATCGTTTGGGAAAAAAAGAGTTACAAAAGTTCTGCAGTTTGTAACAGAGTGCAAACATATGACTGAGGTTACAGGGTAAAAGTTTTTATTTTTCACACATCAGGAACATTGGGATATATCTTAGTGTACTCCTAGAGAGGTGAGCTCTATGGACCACTTTAAATTGTATGAAATTAAGTCTAGCACATGAAGTGGCAGTACGTATGTTACCTGACACTCTGCCCCAGTAATCATCCTCAAGCTCCGCTCCTGATTCCTCTTCCCAAGCACTAATGGGGCATTGATGCCATTAAAAGATTGCGGGTTCAAGACCTGCCAGAGTTCATTTCTTTCAGACGTGTTGCATGTAGAATTCAAGCGCTATCAACCGAAAAAACACTTATTTGACAAACAGGAAAAGCAAGCAATATGCCCTCCCTGAATTTTGAAGAACCTGAGATGAAACACCTTCACAAGCTGGCAGCTTGGGCTCTGTGGTGCAATGGATAGTGTATTGGAAGTCTAAGCAAAGCATAGGAGCTTTTCAAAGGTTGTGGGTTTGAGTCCCGCCAGAGTCACATGCTTGTTGCATGCTAGCTTTTTCTGTCCCTTAGAGGGTATCTGAGAAAATTCCATGGTGAGGAATCCTGTTGAATATGGCAATTCCCTACTTTCCATCTCAGATAGAGTGCCTTGTTGGCCCCAGTAGAAACAAATGACATCAGGTTCCAAATGTTTCTACTCATTCTGCCAAAATGTAGCTGAAGCTGTTCTAAATTCAAGTTTGTACAGATGCCCATGACACGGATTCATACTGAAATTTGTACTCACACATCCAAACCCCAGAGTAGCGTTCTGATTAGCAAATATTAGAAACGTGCTGCGTACCATCAGAGCAATAGCTCTCAACAGAATTTTGCTAATATTTTTGTAAAAACTACAGATGGAGATCAGATAGTATTTTTGATCTGCCGTGGCATGTCTGCTGTTTGTAGGTATATATCTTGACCTATATTTGTGGTTTATCTTAGGTTGTGGATAATAGCAAGCCTGCAATCAGCTGTAGGAGCAGCATTCAGACACAAACAACATCTATGCATCTGGCAAATCAGCATCTGTGTAGGATGTCTATGTGACTTTAGATGGAGCTAAGGTCTTCAAAGGAAGCTCTCCAGAAACAAGGTGGGTGACCACTGGTCCAGGCTATGTTTTTCACAATTTGCTATCCCAGAATGTGCATTGCATAACTGGTTAAGTAGATACCTTAACAGGCCATCTAAGTGTGCATGGCATTGGAGTAACACGTAGCTTGAGTAAGAACTAACATCCTATGCAGAAGGAAGGAGTAATAAGGCTGTGGCACTGTGGCTTAGTTGACTAAGGCACCTGTCTTATAAACCAGCGATTGTGGGTTCAATTCCCAGCAGTGCCTACTACTCTTGTTGCAAGAGCCATGCCTTTGTTACTGCCTTCCATGAAACACCAACAAGCTGAAATTTATTCTGTCACATTGGTTGGTGACTTCTAAGCTTGATTCTATAAACAGCTTGTCTCTTCAGGTCCTACCATATTTTTTTGCTTTCACAAGTGTGTTGCATGTAGATATCAGCAGTTATCAACAGAAAAGCACCTGTTTACCAAACAGGACCTCTTCTGTAAATGCAACCTAAAGAATCCGGGGTGAAATGGAGATGCCATGCCAGGAAACCCATCAAGCAAAGGTGAAATCCAGTGTTTGAATCTCTTCAGAGCCTGATACAAGTCTCTTTTGTTTCTACAAGGGCTAAACCTTTCTTACAGCCTGAGATGAAACACCACACAAGCAAGCCCAGATGGGTTCTTTGGCACACTGGATGGTGAATTCTAGACTTGACATTGATTCTATTAAAAGCTTGTGGGTCCTGCCAAATATCCTTTATTTGAGACTTGTGTTGCATGTAGGTTTCAATCAGTATCAAGAGAAAAGCACCTTTTTAATGAACAGGAACAGGCAAGTACTATGCCATCCTTGAATTTGAAGAACATGAGATGAAACACCGTAGCAGCATACTAGCTTGGGCCCTGTGGAACAATAGATAGAGCATTTAACCTCGAGACTCAGCACTGGAAACCTCACCTATCTACACTACGGGAACTTTTCTGTAATTGCAACCTTTAGAATCTGGGGGAAAATGGAGATGCCATGCCAGGAAGCTAAATGGCCTGTCAAGCAAAGGAGAAATCCAAGGTTTGAATCTCTTCAGTGCCTGCCTGATACAAGACTCTTGTTTTTGCATGAGCTATGCCTTTCTTACAGCCTGACGTGAAACACAGTACAAGAAAGTCAATGTGGGTTCTGTGGGTCACTTGATGGTGAATTCCAGCAGGGGCATTGGTACCATTAAAATATTGCGGGTTCAGGACCTGCCAGAGTTCATTTCTTTCAGACATGTGTTGCATGTAGAATTCAAGTGCTATCAACCGAAAAAACACTTATTTGACAAACAGAAAAAGGAAAGCAATATGCCCTCCCTGAATTTTGAAGAACCTGAGATGAAACACCTTCACAGTAATGCAGCTTGGGCTCTGTGCCGCAATGGATAGCGTGTTGGACTTTTAAGCAAAGCATAGGAGCTATTCAAAGGTTGTCGGTTTGAGTCCCACCAGAGTCATATGCTTGTTGCATGCTAGCTTTTTCTGTCCCTTAGAGGGTATCTGAGAAAATTGCATGGTGAGGAATCCTGTTGAATATGGCAATTCCCTACTTTCCATCTCAGATAGAGTGGCTTGTTGGCCCCAGTTGAAACAAATGACATCAGGTTCCAAATGTTTCTACTCATTCTGCCAAAATGTAGCTGAAGCTGTTCTAAATTCAAGTTTGTACAGATGCCCATGACACGGATTCATACTGAAATTTGTACTCACACATCCAAACCCCAGAGTAGCGTTCTGATTAGCAAATATTAGAAACATGTGCTGCGTACCATCAGAGCAATAGCTCTCAACAGAATTTTGCTAATATTTTTGTAAAAACTACGGCTGGAGATTAGATAGAATCTTTGATCTGCCGTGGCATGTCTGCTGTTTGTAGATATATATCTTGACCTATGTTTGTGGTTTATCTTAGCTTGTGGATAATAGCAAGCCTCCAATCAGTGATAGGAGCAGCATTCAGACACAAACAACATCTATGCATCTGGCAAATCAGCATCTGTGTAGGATGTCTAGGTGACTTTAGATGGAGCTAAGGTCTTCAAAGGAAGCTCTCCAGAAACAAGGTGGGTGACCACTGGTCTAGGCTATGTTTGTCGCAAACTGCTATCCCAGAATGTGCATTGCATAACTGGTTAAGTAGATGCCTTAAATGGAGTGAATTAGAGTTGTGCCCGATGCTTCCTGGGATAGGCTCCAGGTTCCCCGTGACCCTGAAAAGGAGTAAGCGGTAGAAGATGGATGGATGGATGGGTGGATGCTACCTGGGATAGGCTCAAGGTTCCCCTGCGACCCTGAAGAAGGAGTAAGCGGTAGAAGATGGATGGATTGATAGAGAAGGAGAGCGGCAGTGTTCTGTGTGTTTACCGACCAAACAGTTCCTTCTCTTAATTATGATTGGTGGGGAATTTTTTAATAAAGAAGTTTGAATTAAACCCACCTTGTTGCATTAGCATTATTATTATTAATTTACTCCGCACGAAGCCACTGTGTCTACACGAGCAGCTTACAGTAGCGGGTTCAGGTCATTTTAAACATCTTAGGGAGTTTTTCCTTGCCAACGTCGCCACTCAGTGACTTGCTCAGTTGGGATAAATTCACACCTTTAATATCTGTATACTATGTTTGTATACTATTCTCTTTGAATGGACAGATGCTCAGTAGCATTTCAGCAGCTGAAAGATGCTCTGACATCACCTCCTGTCATGGCATTTCCTAACTTTGACCAGCCATTGACATTGAGTACAGATGCATCTAACAGGGCAATTGGGGCTGTTTTGTCTCAAATTCAAAATTGCACAGAACGTGTCGTTGCATATGCTAGCCATGTACTATCTCCTACTGAAAGAAAATGGTCTACATATGACAAATGTCGGGGCAATAATTTGAGCATTTAGGCATTTGCGTCATTACTTGAGCAACTGCCCTTTTACAACAAGATTTACCTGCTATCGTCTGGAGTCAATCACACAGATGAGTAAACTAGGTTGCATTCTTAAATTTGCTTGACTCAGACTGATAATGATGACACAAACACAGAGTCTAGTGTAAACTTATTGCATGTGTCTCTGGGTATTGAGGGAAAGGACATTTCACTGTTCCAGAAAACAGATCCTCATCACTCACAGGTGTATAGTTGGGTTCAGAACCAAAAGTGACCTAATCTGAGGCATGTTACAGGGAAAATAAGACAACTCTGGTGGCAGTTTCCTTGTGGTGATGTGCTTTGTCATACTGCTCGCCTGGCACCAGGTCAACCTGAAATTTACCAAGTAGTCTTTCCTGAAGCTCTCATTCAAGACACTTTGAATTATTTACATGGTGAATCTTGTGCCGGACACTGTAGTGCTGAGCGCACACTCAAAAGAGCTCAGAGTTGGCGTTTTTGGCCAGGAATGAGAGGGGCAATTGAGCAATATTGTGAGTCACGTGAAGCTTGTGAATCTAGGAGAAAGCCAGTTCCTCAACGACAGGCACCCCTTCAATCTATTAGTGCTGGTAGGCCTTTTCAGTTTGTGTGTACTGATATTACCGAAATGCCTGTTACTGCCAGAGGGAATAGATATGTCTTGGTAGTACAAGATCACTTTACTAATAAGTCAAGGCATATTCCATGGTAGATCAGAAAGCCAGCACAGTGGCACAGTTGTTATGTGAACAGTACATTCCAGAGCACGGGGTTCCAGAGGAACTATTTTCAGATCAGGGCTATCACTATGAATTGGTAATTACATGATATTTGCAAAAGACTACAAATGAAAAAAGAAAAGAACCAGGCCATACCATCTACGTGGTAATGGAATGGTAGAACGATTCAATAATAAATTGAAAGATCAGTTGTCCAAAGTTCTCTTCAATAAGGATGGTGAATGGGACCAGTATTTGCCAGCAGTGGTACTATCATTTAATGCTACACCTCATTCAAGCACTGATTATTCTTCATTTTTCCTAGCTCATGGTAAGGAGCCTCATTTGCCTGTGCATGTGCAGATTGATTCCCGTGTATGTGCCAGCTTGGAGACACCACAGAACTATGGCTCCACTATAGTCAAGCACATGGAAACTGTGTTTCAAGAGGTTCTTAGTAATAGTACGGATCAGAGACTCAGGTGTGAGTATTACTTTAACAGGTATGTGAAATTTCAGCCTTTTAAAGTTGGATATATGGTGTGGATGAACCGACCCCACAAAGGAAGAAGTTAGATCCAAAATGAAAAGGGTCATATCGGGTCATTTCTGTGGAGATGAATGGTGTCATTTACACAGTGTCAAAGTGGTTCATTATGATCGCTTGAAGCCGTATAGATCCAATTGAAATATGCAGCCTAACCCTTCCACATGTAATGGTCAGGATAGAGAGAAAGAGGCTCGAAAAGCAAGACCAGCATATACGTCCTTGTCAGGGTCTCTTCCTTTGAGGGCACAAGTGCCTCAGTTTGCAGAGAACAGAGCCCCTGCCCTGCTTGCTCTCCCATATATGTGCAGGCCGTCAGGGTGCATGCCTTTTGTTCAGCAGCCAGTACAACAGCCAACTCCATTAGTTGAAAGTGCATCTTCTGTAGTGGGAGAGCACTCTTCAACAGAGGAGGTAGTAACCCGTTCAGGGCTGATTAGTAAAAGGCCTATGTTTAGTGAGGTTATGGTGAGGCTTGAGTATGGTAATAACATTTATTCTGATTTATGTTGTAGTCTTAAGAGTGACTGCACCTTCTTTGTTTGGTTTCCATGTATTTAGATATGTTAATAGTCAAGGATAGATACTTCATTTCTCTCTCTCTCTCTCTTTCACAGACATTTCACTGTTTTGATTATTGTATGGCTTTGACCATTGTTGGGGGAGGGTAAACTATGCTTGTTGAAACATGACACATTTGTACTCAGGTGGTAAGTATTCCACATTGTGAAATGTTATTCTTATGGCATGTCATGTAAATATTTGTGACATTTAAAAAAAAAAAGTGAGATTTATTTTCTTTTGTACACTTTTGTTTACCTGGTATTGGAGATGGGGACATTTCTTTTTCTAAGAGGGGAGAAAATGTGAGATTTATTTCTCTGTTTTATATTTTGTATAGAGTTTTAAAATGCTTTATTTTATTTTAAATGTTTATGTGCGATTAGGCTAATTTATGTTATACGTAATTTATATTTCAATATAATTGAAGTGCTGTGGTGCTTGTGTGAGTGACTCACTGAGTTCATGTTGGGGTCAGGGGACATGCTTAAGAGGAGAGCGTGAAAACGTCCATGTGAGTGACTCAATGAGAAAATGTAGCTCTGACTATAAAGTTAGTAAAAGCTATATTTTTAAGTGTGTATGCCTGGATTACTCGAACCCTTTTAGAGATTGGACCTTTCCAAGTTCTCCTGAACCCTTCTTACACTTTTATACTCACTATTTGCTGCACGCACAATGCATGAACAACGTTTGCATTAAAGACATCATGCTGCCCGTAATTTCCATAACACCGAAAATGAAAATGGCAGTTTGTAATATAGTGATAGTCTCTGGGCGTATAACAGGCAATCATTTAGTGCCATCTCCTAGGTTACTCAACGATATCTTTTGTAACATGCTGAGTACCCTCAGAGCAATTGCTATCAATAGAATTTTGGTGATATATTTGATCTGCTGGAGCTTGTCTGCTGTTTAGAGAGAGAGGGAGAGGGGTAGGTTAGTATTAACCTGGGATCCTTGGGTGAACTTCACGGACGTGTGCAATGTCGGTGAGTTGGTACTCCAACCCGCGTCGGCGGAAGGGCGTCCCTCCTCTTCCGGTGTCGGAGTGGGAGAATTCTTCCGTCTGAATCTCCAATCACCGGACGCTGTGGCGCAGACGGTTCCGCCCTGCCATGACGGCCCTTCCGGCGGTTATGGGCTCCGAAGCTGTCCGCTTCGTGCCGGTGCGGCAGTCGGGGAAGTAGCGTTCCGCCTGTCATGCGGCAGTATCTTGAGTTATGTTTGTGGTTTATCATAGGTTGAGGATCTTAGTAAGCTACAAGTCAATGGTAGGAGAAGCATTCAGACACAAACAACATATTTGCATCTGCCAGATAAGCATATGTATAGGATGCCTATGTCTAGGCTTCTTTGGATGGAGCTATGGTCTTCAAAGGAAAATCTCCAGAAACAGGGTTGATGACCACTGGTATTTTTTCTGAACCTGACACCCCAGAATGCGCATTGCCTGGCCATGGAGGCTCCGTGGTTAAGGTGTTGGACTGCTGATTTGAAGGTTATGAGTTCAAATCCACACACTGCAAAGCTGCCATGTTATATTTACAAACTGCTGTGTCACTGAGCAAGGACCTTAACCCTCATATGCTCCGTTGAATAACATGAAATAATTGTAAGGTGCTCTAGATAAAGGTGTCTGCTGGATTCTATAAATTTATGGTGCTATTCTTATCTGAAACAGCACCATCCTACCTCAACTCTCTCCTGAAGTCTTGCGTTCCCTCACACAATCTGCGATCAATCAATGACCGAGGCTTAGTAATACTTACTCAGGTTCCTTTCAAGAACCTTCAAGCAAACTGTTCCTTAGTGGTTTAATGAAAAACCTTACTCTGGCACTTACACCTCTACTCTGCACACTTTGCTTCTTCTGGAACTCAATTAATGGATCTTGTATGGTAGCTCTACTTGTATTGTTCTCTACATGATATCGCTTTGCTTGTATTTTTTTCATTTGTAATTTGCTTTGGATAAAAACTTCTGCTAAATGAATAAATGTAAATAAAGGCACCAATAATAAAACGATCAGTGTCATATTGTACTTGAATTCCATAATCTGAATTTGAAAGTTCAGAACCTTCTTATGTCATGATAGTTGAGAACAGAGAAAATCTTGATATGTTCACTAGACTAATTCATATTCTATATGAAGACACCAAAAGTTATCAGCCATTATTGTTTACATTGTGTTAATTGAAGCATGAAAAAATGCTTGTGCAGACTCTGATCTTTCTTTCATGGGTATTTACAGTAATACAATGATGAATTTGTGATATACTAATTTATTCAACTGAGCATCATCAACATCACTTAAATACTGAAAATTCACAGAATATACATTATACATCAAACTCAACTTGAATTAATAATTATTAATATTGTTATTATAGTAATATTAGAGCAATTACTAATGAGATATGTTGAAGAAATTTGACAGTAAGTTAACTATGAAATTCACTCATCTGTGTAGGATTACTAAGAGCTTTTGGGTTCAGGTCCCACCAGATTTATTTGCTTTCACAAGTATGTTGCATGTAGATTTCAACTGCTGTCAAAACAAAAGCACCTTTCTACAAAATAGGACCTCTTCTGTAATTGCAACCTAATGAATCTGGGAGAAAACAGAGATGCCATGCCAGAAAAAATAAATTGCCTGTTGAGCACAGAAGAGATCTAGGGCTTGAATCTCTTCAGTGCCTTATACAAGACTCTTTTGTTTGTGCAAGAGCTATGCCTTTTTCTTACAGCATGAGATGAAACACTACAGAAACAAGCCAAGAATGGTTCTGTGGCACACTGGATGGTTAACTCTGGGCTTGGCATTGATAAGCTTGCGGGATCAGGTTTGTGCCAAATTTGTTTTCTTTCAGACATATTTTGCATGTACATTTCAAGTGCTATGAACAGAAAAGCAACTGTTTAATAAACAGGAACAGGAAAGCACTATGCCTTCTATGAATTTGGAGGAACCTGAGATGAAACACAGTGCTAGCATGCTAGTGTGGACTCTGGTGCAATATTGTGATGGGTTGGCACCCAGTCCAGGGTGTCCCCTGCCTTGTGCCCCAAGTCTCCTGGGATTGGCACCAGGCTTCCTGTGACCCTGTGTTAGATAAGCAGTACAGAAAATAGATGGGCTGTATTTGGCTCACTTACCTTCAGTTTGACACAATTTCATTTATATGCTTAATTTTTTTGTTTAAATTGTTTACTGGGGTGGGGATGCAAACTTTGTCACACTTTCTTAAGCCTCTACTTCATTTCATTTGGAGTCACTTGTTCCATTTGAACCCATATAATTAAATCATATTTGCGCTTATATAAAAAAATAAAAATAAATAATCTGTCATTTATCTTTCCTACACCAGCATTGGGGGATGAGGATTTCTTGAGATACACTTACAAAGTAATAGACAAGTAAACAGATACAGGGCAGTGAAAAGAAGTAATTTCGTGTTCATAGAATTATTATTCCAAGAATGCATTAAAAAGAAAAATAGGTGGCAATGCTAGTTTGAGGCTATTAAAATGTACATAGTGAAATGGGGGCAAAAAATATGCATATACACAATTTTACATACTACCAGATTACTAATACTATTACCCCACCCATAACCTCTTCTACCCCACAGACCATATTACAAGTGCACTTAGTGAGGAGCACTCATTCCCTTTATTCCTCCAAATACAAAAGAGACAAATATTTTACCAAACAAACTTTATTTACAAAAGGTATTAAACCCAAACATTTTTACAGCTCTATTTACACAACTGCTGAGTTACATTAATTGTTTGCAGCATTTCTACATGAGCTTACAGTATGCTGAGTGACAAGTCCATCAAACTAAGCCAAACTTCACACCGATCTGTTCAAGCCAATAGGATTCAGACAAGAGAATGAAATGTGTTCAAAAAGGTTCCAAAATATTCTTGAATTCCTAGAAGCTCTTGCTGTCTAATGGTGAACAGGTGAGTAAAACAGGCTAAACCTGATGCATATAAAACAAGCTGCAAATTATACTTTAATTGTTTAAGCTTAGTATCATGAGATATTTTCAGCTGGCTGAGGTCAGGTAGGTTTTAGCAATGCGGAAGGAATGAAGTTAATAATAACCTTAAAAAATGTTTAAGTTAAGAAAGCAGTCCTGGAGAATTTAGAATCAAGATATCTTGTACACTAAATCCTTTTTGGAGTTTTGGAGAATTTTTTTTTATTTATATTGCCTCTCTCATGCATTCTCAGTCAGAATCACTGCTGCTGCTGGATGAGTCGGTGCTCATGGCCTCCACGTCATCCTCATTCTCCTTATTGTGCCCTGGCAACTCCAATCCAAGGTCATTACCATGGTGAGGTGGTGGAGGCATTGCCATGGCAACATCTGCAGACTGCCATGGGTACTGAGGGGCCAGCACATCTTAGGATGGAGAAGGAGGAAGAATGAATATATATTCATGTTAGCCATCATCATCATCAACATAAAGCTCAGACAAGAGAAAGTTCAGCAAGTGGGGAATATAATTGAAGTACTGTGGGGGAAATAAGTATTGTGTCAACATTTTTTTTTCCAGTAAATATATTTCCAATGACGCTATTCACATGAAAACTTTCAGCAGACATTAGTATTAACTCAAGAAATCCGGAAATACAAAGAATTCACAACATTAAAGTTCATAAATAAAGTTACGTGTAATAAAGTGGAATGACACAGGAAAGATTCCAAAGACTGTTGATTCTGGTACACAACTTTCAAGTCCTGTGGCTGTTAATGAAACTTTTAAAACATTCCATACATTCCTATACAAATCAGAATCTCCAAGTGATACCAGAGAAATTACTGATTTCTTACAGAATCTCAACGCATCACATCTTAGCCCTAATAAATGTAAAGAAATCATAAGTGCAATTAAAGCAATGAAGGTCAATAAAACTCCTGGTCTGGATGTTTTTTAGCTGAGGTTTTAAACAAATTTCAGAACAAACGGGTAACACTACTTCAGTCTGTGTACAATGTGGCTCTTTGCCAGAGACTAACACAGGCTTTGATAATCTTGCAAGGATCCCACATCATACACTTCATACAGAATTTTCTTTGCAGAATGTGGATGTGAAGATATTGGCCAAAGCATTTCTCAACCAGTCTTGAAAAAGTACTTCCTAATATTATAGCAAAGGAAAAAACAAGTTTTATTAAGGGGAAAGCAAATGTTTTTCGATGTCTTTGCACTTAATTTATTACAGACACACTCAGGAGGTTGGAATCGATGTCACAAAGGCTTTTGACCAGGTACAGTATAATTTTTCAGTATTTAAAGTTTATATTTTTCAGTAACATTTTTGTTTGGGGAGATTTCCTATATCCTTCTCTCCAGGGCCTGCATTCATATCAATGGTGTGAATGCCCAGTAAATTTAAGTTGGAACATGGCACTCGACAGATACCTGCTTTGTCCCTTGCTATCTGCCTCAGCCTTTGAGCCTCTATCACACTGACAGCATCTTCTTTCCTGAAATTAAAATGATAGTTTTACTAATACATGTATCCAATTTGATTTCTGGAGACTGAGTAACTGATCTCTGGTTTTTACCAAAATTCCTTTTCCAGTTTCAGTGCATTCCCCGGCCTTTTATAAACTATTGAACAAATTATTATCCCCTTTTGATGCAATGGGAAAGTGCCCCAGGTAGGAATGATATTGCATGGAGGGTTTGCATTATTTGACTTCTAGTTATATTATTGGTAAGCCCATATTCAAAAAGGTACATACTGACTTGGCTCTTTGGCTCCATGGTGTAGACGGGAGGCCCAATCATGTACTTCATCTTCAATAATAGCTTTACTTATTCTTCCTTGAATTTTAATCCCATCTGATTTTACAAATAACCCAGTACTTTTGTCCACTTTTAGGATTTATTCATGCTTCTACATTAACACCATTCATTTGTGAATAATTTTCCCCCAGTTGTTTATAGATCACACTTTAAAGCAGTGGTCTAAGAAAGGTATAAAATGTTTAAGATCGTTACAAGGACAGAATATTTCATAATTATACCGAGCTATCTACAAAATTTGATCTGCTAGCATCCCATGTTTCATCTCAAGCACTGCACTACTTCTATTTTTCTACTCTACCTGTCAAGCGATCAAGAGATTTTCTTAACCCTTATTAACTCTCATTAGTCACCAATATTTATGTTTTACTATCAGCTAATGTATTTGTTCTATTAAGAATATTAAAACAACCTGGGATAATGAGTTGGATGTAGGTTCTACAGACCAACAGTGGGATGGTGCTATTGATGGTACTCATACAAGCACAATGAGTGCTAAGCTCAGACACATATTTAAAATACTACAAAGTTCATGATTTGAAAGCACAACTGTCTGAAATTTATCTGAATATAGAGAATTAATGTAACAATGGCATGTGTTCCCATGCACTTTGTACCATATGTTCTTCACATGTCCAGCCTTGTATTGGCTCAATTACTTTACCATCATTGTACCGAAACTTAGATGGCATTAGCTAGATGTCATCTTTTATTTTATTGGAGATCTAACAAACCTCCAGCTATCGCTCAGTGGCTCATGGATACAATGTCTTACCTTAAACTGGAAAAAATACTCACTGAAAAGTAACTCTTTATTCCTTCCTTTCTTTCTTTTTGCTTTTGGGACATAGGTGGGATCTGGTGCTAACACACTTGAACAGGGGAATAGTGGGAAATAATAGGGTATTACTTGTACTTATGTTAACCTGGGCTGGATGAAACTATAACTGTCTGCCATGTATGTTACTTCACCATCTTCCTCAATACAAAACACTGAAACATACTTTAAAAAAAAAAAAAAAAAAAAAAAAAGGATGCTGCAAATAGAATCCCTTTTGTGAGTAACAAATTGTTAACCTAACAATTATATCAGATCTACAAATTACTGCATCTATAATACAAAACTACACAAGAGCACACATACCTGGTAATCTCCCAGCAGCCAGTGCATCTCCAGGTAGGTGTCCATTCACACCGTTAGTGGGTAGGTTACACATATGACCTAGCATTCCACTACGCATCTCAAGGTCAGTAGGATACGGCCTCCGTGGGTCACCTGACACACACACACACACACACACAGAGAGAGAGAGAGAGAGAGAGAGAGAAACATGAAAAATGCATTCGCCTTAATCAGCCATTGAGGACAATCTGTCCAAAAGAAGCTCTCTGAACACACACAATGAGTTTATGCATTTTTCAGTTGTTACTGGAATAAATAAATGTAGTTCAAAAACAACCTGAGAAATAAAATTAAGCAAATTATTTATAAATGTTTTTATAAGAATGAGAAATTGGAAGGTACAGACAGAAAAAAGGAAGCCAAGAAAAAGTGGGAGAGAACACACCTGGTACCCAGTTCAGAGGGGCACACACTGCATTACTGGCACTTATCCTGTGTGCGTACTTTATAATTTCCTCTGAAGAGATGCTGCCTGATAAAGAGAATCATTATATGGACAATGAATTCCACTGGCATGGAGTACTAGGTAGTAAAACAAAATGCTTTCATGTATTGGATCTGAAACTACATTTCAAAAGAGTAACTAGGTAATGCAAATGTTTAAACATCTTAATACTCATAGAGGCATTAATATTAGAAAAACATTTTATCATGATACTAAAAATGTTTAAGTATATTAGATGACTGGCTAGTGGTCTACAAGCTTTGTTTTTCTGTGGACATTAAATTCGATGTGATGACATCACTGGCTGAAAACAGACTATATGGTCTATACATTAATGGTCTATACTATTGGTCTATACATCGGGGGTGGGCAATCTTATTCGGAAAGGGCCGTGTGGGTGCAGGTTTTCATTCCAACCAAGCAGGAGGCACACATGATTCCACCTGTTTAATCAGTTATCTTGACTGTCAATAGATTCAGGTGTGGCTTCTGCTTGGTTGGAATGAAATCCTGAAAGGGCCTGTGTGGGTGCAGGTTAAGATTGCCCACCCCTGCATTAACTATTAATAAATAGTGAAGCAAATATATTATACACAGTCAAACTGAACCAAAAAGCAACACTCCAAATAACTCCTTTTTGTGGTCATTTTTAAATCCACATCTGAAGTATCCCACTTGGTGCAGACTGTAGACTTACTGCCCTGTTTACACTAGTGCGTTTTCGTTTTAAAACAAAAACAATCCTTGTCCACACTGGTGTTTCTGCTATGTTTCAAAAACAATCTCAGTCCACACTACGTGACCGAACACACATGTCACATGACCACACATGCACACTGGGCATGCGCATACAAGTGTAAACAGAAAGTTGGTTGCTTGTACAAACCGGCGATCGGCAATCAGTTATCGGTGCCGATTAATCAGCACAACCAATCAATAGATCGGTCGAGCTCTACTGTAAAGTTTGCCTAAATCTGGGGTGTCCAAGCTTATCTGCAAAGGGCCAGTATGGGTTCACGTTTTCATTCCAAATCAAGAAGCCATACTTGATTAATTAGTTGAGCTTGGCTTTCAGCAAACTCAGGTGTGGCTTCTGCTTGACTGGAATGAAAACCTGCACTCACACTGGACAGCCCTGGGGCCTGTTTCAGAAAGGAGGTTAAGTGAAAACTCTGAGTATGTTAACCCTGAAATGAAGGAAACTCTGGGTTTTCCGTTTCAGAAAGGGGCTTATGTTAAACACGAGAAAGCAGAGTAAGTCAAGTCCGTTTCTG
>JAOUWY010000075.1:6040297-6054454 GCA_025728095.1 Prietella phreatophila
ATCAATTCATAACATTTTTGACATGCGTTTTTCTGGATTTTTTTTGTTGTTATTCTGTCTCTCACTGTTCAAATAAATCTACGATCTATTTTTGTTAGTGGGCAAACGTACAAAATCAGCAGGGGATCAAATACTTTTTCACCCACTGTATAAATGTGGTTATGTGAACATTGGCTTTATATCCAATGTTCACAGAACCACATTTATATACAATGTCTAAAATAAAGCACTGCTTCTAAGCTCATAGACCATCACCGCTGGGGGTTATCCCCCAGGGGTGATGGTCTATGATCTTAGAATGCAAACATTTTGTGTCAAATATAAACATTTTGTGGACAGTAATTCATTCATATATAATCCACAAACCACCTCAATACAGTTTTATTGACATAATCTAATTATGATTAACATATTACCATTATTTAAATGTGTAAAATAATCATTTGTAGCCATAGAACATTTTAAGTTTGTACTTTCCACATATAGAACGCTATAGGTCCAAGTGACATTATTTATAGGTCTCTATGCTTTTGAATTATTGAGATTTGTATCAAAGCTGCAATAGTCAATAAAGCAAGCCAGTAAATGCCATCAAGAATAAGATCCATCCATCCATCCATCTTCTATCGCTTATTCCTTCTTCAGGGCCACAGGGAACCTCGAGCCTATCCCAGGAAGCATCAGGCACAAGGCGGGGTACACCCTGGACAGGGTGCCAGAAAGAATAAGATATTAAATATAATATAAAGAATACAAATAAAAATGTGTACCAATGCAGGCAGAAATAGAAACAACTTGGATTTTGTTTATCCAAGAGTTAGATTTCTGAAAGCATAGTCACCCTGATATAAACCTAGCTATTCACTCTTTTAAAAAGTTGTGAAATCAATATGATATGGGACAGTTGTGCAAAAATGGAGCATAACCCACTCTGGCCTGTAAATGTAAACACTATAAGACCAAAAATTTGTGGAACCTGGCCATTATGCTCATATGTACATTTTGAATATCCCATTCCAGATGTAGTTCCCACTTTTCTGTTATAATAACATCCTGCCATCTGGGAAGGCTTTCTATTAGATTTTGTAACATGACTGTGGGGATGTTCCTATTCAGCTAGATACATCCTTATTCCCAGTGAAGGGAAATTCTACAGCATACAAAGACATCCTATACAACTGTGTACTTCCAACTTTGTGACACCAGTTTGGGGAAGGGCTACATATAGTAGTGATGGACGTGTCCACAAACCTTTGGCCATATAGTGTATTAATACTGACTCCTTTCCTGAAGACACCACACTCTAAATATACTAGACATCAAAACCTACAAACTAACCACCACCTTTACTCTATGTGTTTGTCGCTTATTTTGAATTGTTAATGGAATCAAGGGGTAAATGTTCACATCCCCATGAATACACCTTCACCTCCAAGTGTATATCCAGTGGTGTGCATTGAATTGGGTGTTGGTGTCCTAGGGTTTGGGAAGTCCACTAATGACTGATGTATACCCCCTTAGACACTCACACAGTATTTCAATTCCTTCTCAGGGGTAAGTGGGGCAACAGAGATCCTGAGATCCTGGATCAGATCCTGATCCACCTCCATCTGTGGGCACTCCCACCCCTAAAAATAGCCTTAGCTCTATGCAACTCCAGGAGACCTGCCTCATGTCCTACTCTGGCTCTTAGGGGAGAAGTGGTAATCCCCTGGGGAACAGAGGGAGAAGAAGAAAAAGCACAGGCTTAGACAGAAATAACAGGCTTAGGGAAAATGTTCTCAAACACTCGCACTGAACTTGCACTCACGTGATAGCTGACTAGTAGCTGGCAAATTGTGGGCTGCCAGCTGTGCTTTGCTTGTCAGAAGGGTTAGATGCCAGCCCCCATTCGCTCTTTGGCCAGTCACACATGGACGGCATCTTTTTAAACACTTCCAGAAACTATTCTGCGACATCGGCTGGGGTTATGTGTGTTAGGGTATGGAATGGCGGCTGAAGTGCTCGGGTTCAGTCCTCAGCCTGGTTGGACACCACCTGAAAATGGAGTGTCTGCTTGTTTTTCTGCAGGCTGAAACGAGTCTGATGTTTCTGCTGCTGCAAGGTGTCAACGTTCCTTCATTACCCAAGCTTCTGGGTTTTGGCACAAGTATGGCAGCTCGTGAGGGTGCAAGGAAAAAACAGGAGACCGAGGCATGCTTTAAGTCTTTCAGCCTTTTATTTACATAACATCCAAATTGAAAACAAAAAATCCCTGCAAGGATTTTTTTTTCCTTTTCGGCTCTCATGGATACTCTAATTCAGTTAAATTAAATTTTAGCCCTTTTAACAATGGACATTGTCACAAACCAGCTTTACGGAAATAAACCTGACCATGCACGTACATGCCTGCAGGGAAGAAAGGGCATGAGTTATAATAAAACAGGAATGATTATGCACAGGTGAAACCCCTCACTAATTCCCCTAACCTTTGCACCTCAATTTCCATCCCTCGTTACACCCTCTACTAAAACCACACCTTGGAACAGTATTTCTCTATGTTAATCATTAACCCCCTCATTGGTGTCAACTCAAAATCTGAGCTGCCCAAGCAGATCATTTGCTTCTACTCTGTATGAAACGCTCAAGGAATTGTTCAGTAGTAGTTATCAGAGAAAATATAGCTAAGCAAATGTTTTAGGATTTGCTCCAACAGCTCTTTCTATTGTTGGAACCTTCACCCTTAAAAAACTCATGAGTATAATGTTTGCAAACGTGTTACAAGCACTTCTGTACTCTAACTACAAAAGGGTGGTCATGATGACGTGATAATACATTATAGAGGCAAACAGCAGGGTGAAATACCCCACTGCCCTTTATGATTCATTTTATGAAAGACAAACATTAATTTTTGTTCACTGACATTTTCAAAATGTAAAGGTTGAAGCTGAGTTTCTCTCTTTATCACAATGCAAACTATCTAAGGACACTTGGAATACAGCCTAGGTGGTACAATAAGAATATTAATTCTGAAGGTAATGAGATTCTTTTTTTACTAAATGTTTCAATTGTTGAGGGGAACCTACTGCTCACTGGTACTCAATGGAAAATCTGCAGCACTGTTCAGTGAAACAAGATATGTGTGCATTGTTATTTTTATAGTAACTGTTGCTTTAATCTCATAACAGTAAGTACAGTAGTTATACCATAAAATTGTAGACTCTCGTTTGTAAACTCTTTTTTTGTGTAAATGCTGTTTATTATCTAAAAACTACAGCTAAATCCACTACATATTTGGGACACTACATGCATTGTTTGGGTTTAAATAATTTACTAAAATTGTTGGTACAAAAATGTATGAACATTTCCCAGCAATCCTTGTTAATTAACAATTTATTTATAGTAATAATGTTGACATTCAATCTAAATAACAGTCTTCCCTATTTCAGGTGTGCTTTTGGTGTTTGTGTGGAGAATGGGGACAAATTGGTTGTTGCTGTGCACCCTTGTGGGAGTCCTGTTTTTGGGCATCCTCCCAAACCTTAATGCTCAGGATGGTAAGTCTACCCACATATTGCAAATCAGGGTTTTGAGGAAGATCGGTTGATGGGCTTGAAATGTGGTGGTGCAATTGTTTGAAACTGAAGGACAATGGTGATGATTTACCAATAATCAAATAAATATAATAGAGATGCAAATGAAAGAAAAAGGATAGGTTTTCTGCTATATTTTAACAGAGTTGTGTTCTTTGACAGTGAAGTTATTAATAACTCAGGAAGTTATTAATACTGACTTTTGGAAAAACATGCAAGTAGCCTTTCCCCTGCACTGTTAGCCTAATTTTTTCTCTCTCAAGATGTAAATCACACATTTTTTGCATGATAATTAATAATACATAGTTTAGAGTTCCTGTTTATTAAAATTTTACATTAATGGTATTTTATCCGTATTTTGATTACAGTACCATTTCATGCCTACGCGTTCTTTGGCTTTTCAATGTTTTGGTCAAATAAAGAAAGCTAGTAAGCTAATAAAGAAAGCTAGGGTTAGGGTCTATCTTCCTATTTTTTATTTGTTATCTGTCTTGTCTCTTTCTTTTCTAATGTTTCTCAGTCCATCTAACTATTCACTTTCTACCACAGGGGAAAAAATAATTATAGGACATATATAAGTCCATATTCAAATGAATACAATAAAACCTTGCAAAATCAATATTCTGGTAATGGCTAACTACCCACCACAGCTTTTGTCTTCTGAGCTCAATGTCTATGTGTGTATGGTAAAAGCATATTGTGTTTTAACTGTGGAAATAGTCTTCTACAGCTGAATACAGTGATGAAACTTCTTTCATCTTTACAAAGTTATCAGTTAAATGATCAAAAATTAAGATTTTATTGAACAGTTTAAAGATATTACCAGGTTATGTGCAGATCCGTTATGATATAGGCTTTAAACAATGGATATTTTAGCAGTTGCAGCTGCAGTTGCAATTAAAGGAATCCTGATAGTCAGGGCTGCTGCAGTGTACCATTGAGAGTGAATGTCAGGATATACAATTCCTTTCTGTCATCAAATTGGAACATAAATTGTGTCTTGCTGGCTAGTTCATTGCTCATGCTGCTGCTTGACATATAGATCAGGGTTGTTTGCCATCTGAATAACAATTAAAAAAGTTTCTGAGCTTTTTGGCTGCAGTAGGTTACACTACAATTAATCAAAAGTTCTTAATTTAGAAGCCCAAAAACTGGTAGGTGTGAAAAAGTGTTAATCATAGTGTTTTATTGCTGACAGGAGAAACTGTAACTGACACAGAAAGCACAAAGATATTATCACTGGGTTAAGGGAAAAAAGCCTGATACTATTACAAGTGATGTTTGACACAAGTTCAAACAAGATAAACTTGAGTATTCAGACAGGGTTATTAAGAGGATTAAAGTTCGATCGGGGCATCCTTAGAAATTTAATTAATTTGCCTTGGTATCACTGGGTTTGTAAAGATGAAAGAAAGCATCATGACTGGTAATGTTATGATTGAATTCTGTAACATGAGCCTGCATGGTGTGACTGAATACAGAATGAAGATGATCAAATTTTAAAAAACTGGTTATTACTCCTGCTTAATTTAATTGAAGAAAGTTTTTAACACACAATTTAACTCAGTTCCTTCAAAATTAATCAATTTAGTTGGGTCAACACAATTAAATTGGTTGAGGTCAAATTAATTTATTCTAATATGTTTAATTAACTTTTTTTATTACATTTGTCAAACAAAATTTTCTTATGTTGGTCCAACTTAAATTTTTGTATTAATATACTGAGGTTAAATTAATTTGCTTATGTTTAAACAAGCAGTTTCATTCATCATTATACACAATGTATATAATGAACAAAGAAGAAAAGACTGTTGTCAGTACTGACATTAGTATAGATCACTGAGTACCCACAGCCTAAGCACAAGCACCACTGTTCAACCAAGCACAATGGTAACCACAAAATTCAAAAACATTAAACTCCTTCAAATGTCCAACATAACTGAATATTAACCGGTAATGTGTCTTTCCCTTTACTGAAAAAACAGATAAAATAATAGTCAATCCCTAAATTTACTTTCCTAATGCAGTCCCTTGCAAAGCATTCTGTGAACTACAGATCCACTGCCCAGTTAGTTATGTAACAAGAATGATTCATGTAGTTTTAAAACAAATGATTTAATTAAACACATTCCAGATAGGATACATCTGTCTTCTGTATTTTTTTTGTATTTGCTGAAAAATTACCAGATCTGTACTTTGATGTGACATTATCATAACCATTTACTTTAATGTCAGTGTTAAATAATTCAATGAAGCTACAAACTTGTATTGTCAGTTTGTACATGAACATTTTAACTGGTATTTTTTAAATTACTGAAGCAAGTTGGTAGTTCTTACCATGGTGGTTGTACTTATCAACTACTACCATATACTCAGTATTTTTTTTTCACATTAATTACCTGTTTCAACTAATATGTACCAGATATTACTTGTAAGTACTAAATTCTTATCTATTAAGATTTGAGTTGCTTTATGGCACTGAATAGAGACCCAGTATTTTTCCACATAAGTTAACATGTAGTTGAATATCCAACATGCAGGGTGTGTAATTTACTTGTAATACTTACTTTTTAAATACCAAGTATCACATGCATTAAATTAGTTCCAATGATGTCTATATACTACATATATCAAAGTTTACACTGATATTCCTAAAAATAAAACAAATATGTCAAAAACCATCATGTAATTTAGATTCCATTATTTCAGACACAATTAAAATAATAAACGGGAAAAAATTTTTGTTACTGTTAACCTGTCTATAGAAGCAGGTAACTAAATGGATATTTGCCCTGGCTTTGCTCTTGTCCACTGCTCTTGTCCAATAACCTCAACCTCTACGACCACAAAATTGTCCATAATCTTAGGTTCAGTAATGACAAAAGTTTTGTTATGGAAATCCTGCTTGTGATTGTGATGAAAGAAAAACAAACAAACAAACAGTTTTGCTATCCAGCAAAACAATACAATTTGTTCTAATTGGCAATTGTCAAAAAATAAGTCACGAATTATTTTCATTGATTCAGTCCACATGTAGCATGGTGTGTTTTTTAATGCTTTGTAATGTAATATCCATGACTATATCTAGACATGTAGTCATGTGCCTGCACCTTATCTTTTCTTCCTCTCTTCCATTTTAACCACCACATTTTGCATTATTCTTTTTTTCTTTGTGTTATTGTCTTCTTTCAAAGCCCAAGAATCAGCTGACCTTGTACTCTTAATTGATGGATCAGAGAACATTGGAGCTGCCAACTTCCCTATCATCCGTGATTTGGTTCTCACAGTGATCGAATCGCTTGATGTGGGCAGGGATATGATCCGGGTAGCCCTGGTGCTGTATGGTGCTGACCCAGTGGTACAATTTGATCTCAGTAACAATTACAACAAAGGGGCCATGCAGAATATTGTGCAAAATCTTAAATTCTCCGGTGGATATGATTCTAATCTTGGGGCAGCCTTGGAGTTGGTGAATGAGAGGCTGTTGGGCCCAGAGGCAGGAGGCAGGGCAGAGGAGGGAGTGCCCCAGGCCTTGGTAATTGTCAGTGCTGGGCAGTCCACTGATGATGTCAGTGAGGGTGAGAGGGCACTAAAGCAGGCCAACGTGTTTATCTTTGGTGTTGCGATGGGTGATTCAGCTAGCAAGCAGCTGCAGGCTATCGCAACCGACAGAATCTTTGTTCTTTCGGCCCCCGATGTCAGAACAGGGGCAACTTTGGGTGTTCAGCTACTTCCATATATTAATGGGGTGGCCCAACGCACCATTGTGTTAGAAATCACAGGTATGTAATTATTCTAAGGGGGATTCAAATTAGAACAAATAATGTCAACAATTAATCTCATATTTTGGAAATTAGTTTGCAACAACAAAAATGTAGTCATGTTAAAACACCCCATGGAAATTGTTGGCTTCTTTGATATTTGGACAAGCATACATTTGATCATCTTTGAAACAGTCACTATTAATAAAGGTAATGCATTCTATCAAATATTGTAGTAATTTTCACAATTTAAATGAACAAAAAACAGATCAGTCATATGGAAAAATAAGTACACCCAGACATATATTTTCAAATCCATACCTTCAAATCCATAAAATAGAATCAGGTGTTCAAGATTGTGTGCCAGTGATTGGAAACTGCTTAGGGAGTGGAGGTGTTATTTAAACCTCTCAAATCTAGTGTCTTGTGTTCCGTTTCCTATTGAGGTGTGTGGTTTCACCGGGCCAAGATCTAAAGAGTTCTTTAAGGCCTTCAAAAAAAAGGTTGTAGATGCCTTTGAGTCTTGGAAGGGATTCCTAATTCAACTATAAGGAAAATAATCTACAAGTGACGCAGTCCCAGCAAATTCAGCCCAAAAGACGACCCTCTGATGCAAAAAGAAGTCTTCAAGTACCCCAAAATTTCATCAAAGAGTACTTGAAAATAATGTGAGACCATCTGTCTGAAAGTTGAAATGAAAGCGAACCTTTCACTAGGATCCTAAGCACACTAGCAAATCCACCAGGGAATGTCTCTAAAAGAAGAAATGGAGGATTATAGAATGGCCTAATTAAAGCCCAGATGTGAATCCCACTGAAATGTTGTGGGGGGGATTTGAAAACCCTCAAACATCTTGCAACTGAAAGAATATTGCATGGAAATGTGGTCAAAATTTCAGCAAGCCATTGTCAGAGGGGACAATTATGTAAAACACATACAATAAGTTAATTCTGCTAAAGGTGGCAATAAATTCTCAGCTTCAAATAAATTCAATAGCTTCTCAGGCCAAGGGTGTACTTACTTTTTCCATATAAGAATATCATATCTATTGATATTTATTTTAAATAAATGATTGGAAAAGCTCATTTTCCTTGTGGTTTTGTGCAAGTATATTAACTTATAGGCACTGTTTCAAAGATGATCAAATGTTTGCTTGTCTAAATATGTCAGAAAAGACAACAATTTCCAAGGGGTGTACTTTTTTCCCCACATATCTGTATAATTAACAATAACAGTAATAATCATTATCATCATCATCATCTACAGCCATTCATTTTAAACAGATGTCAAACTTTGTGATGACTGAAGAAAGGTTACATTCATTAATCAAAAGTAAAAACAAATTTCACATGCTATAATTTCACCACCTTCAAAGGCTGCTGGAGCACAATAGCAAAACATGCTCACGGTCACTGTGAATGCTATACAAAGATTCCAAATTAATTTTTCATTTGAGTATTTGTTGCCACTTTTGACTCCTTTGTGGAATTTCTAAATTAGAGATTGTGGTTGCAAGTGAGACCCATCAATCATTTTAATTGAAAAACATTAATCCTTTAAAATGAACATTATTACTAACACAACTCTTAACTCACAAGACTTAATTTAAAAAATAATAATTAGTCCAGTAGTCTGAAAATAAAGTGCTATAACAATATTATGACAAAACGGTTCTCCCTTTCGATGTTGAGTACTATACCCCTCACCCACCCTGAACCTTTCCATATTTTATACTTATGCTCTGAAACCCCTAAATAAGTTGTGATCAGATGTCACACAATTAGTTGCATGTTCAGTCTGTCAGCTGTGTGCAATTAAATATATATATATACTAGTTAACTATGGCTAATTTATAATAACTACTGATTAAGGTCTGATCACATTGGCATTAATTCTAAATAGATAAACCTTCCTTCCTCATGGCGAGGCACCTCAGCCTATTCCAGTACCTCAATGTCCAAAATCTAAATGTCTATGTGAGTGATTATGGGTCTGTCAGATGACCAAAGGTCATGTGTTGTTGTTTTTTTTAAATCAGACAAAGTCTAACGTTTGTATCGAAATCTGAATAAGGATGAGTGTCATTTTTGTACTAAATCCTCACTATGTAAACATAACACATAAAAATTATTTTCTGGGTTTGGGTAATACTTAGTAATGTAGGAAATTTTGTTAATTAATATAGATTTCTGTATTTTAAAGTGTTATACCTGATTTTATGTCTAGTGATTTCTAAAAAAGCATGTATTCCCTCATTGTTATGTAGCCTCAGTACACTCAGTACAAAAGCAGATTACATTTGCAGTGATCAAAAGCTGAAAAAAAATTGTAAAAAATAAAATAACATCTACATAAATGGTTGTAAGCCTATCAGGTTGGAGAAGTTGTTTTAAATATAGCGTTGCAGTCAGTTATACCCATGCAAATGTTTTACTACGTTTAATACGTTTATCTACAATTTCATTTAAAGAAATTCCCAGAGCCAACGGTTATGCTCATTAAAAAACCAAATAGTGTGAAAAAGCTGTGAAGATACATGGGTTTATCTAGTTATAGTGCATTTAAATGGGAACTAAAATGGTAACATTGACAATAATATGAAAAGTGATGACTTCTCTGTATATAATAAACATTACACTTGGGAACAAATGTAACATGTTACTTTGCCTTTTTCATTTCAGAATTGCCTGTTTCGAAAAGAGACATAATATTTCTCATTGACAGCAGCATGGGTCCCACATTAGTCAATGCAATTCGTGAATTCATCAAAAAATTTATTGACACAATGCCAATTGGACCTGATCAGGTACAAATCGGAGTGACTATGTTTTCCAACACACCAAGACTTGAAATTGACCTGAACTCACACAGCTCAAAGGAATCCCTAATCTCTGCCCTTGCCCGAATTAAACCTAAACAGTCAACTGAGGTCAACATTGGTGCCGCTCTTGACTTTGTAAGAACCAACATGCTTATACCTGAGAAAGGAAGCCGCATTCAAGAAAATGTGCCCCAGCTTCTGTTGCTGATCTCAAGCAAAAACTCCAAAGACAGTGTCCAGGAACCAGCTGAGGCCCTGCAACAAATGGGGGTCTTGACCATGGCTGCTGGCTCTCGAGCTGCCGAAGAAGCAGAACTCCAGCAGATTGCTTTTGCTGAAAACCTTGTCTTCATGTTTAAGGACTTCCGTCAGTTACAGCGCAACCCCAAAGAGGTTGTATCGGCACTATCAACACTTTCAGGTTTTGTTGGGCCAACTGACACAGGTAATTTCTTTTTCATATAAAAGCATCTAACTTCTACATTTAAACACTTTATTGCTACTTTGTCATGATGACATCATAAGAAGTAATCATAAAATGCATGTGTCCCTAACAACAATTAGTTGTTGTTGTTTTGTAACTTTGTTGATTAAAAAAAAAAAAAGATTTTGAGAATACAGTTGTAATATTCCAAGAATAAAATAATATTTCAAGAAAAAGTCAGAAAAATACATATCAGAACACTGAAAATAAAGCAATGCATTATTTTACAAATAAATAAATTCTTATCTTCTTGAGCATCTGCCCCAGATAATTATTAGTATTAGAAATTTTAAATTACTGTGCAAGAAATTACCACACAAACATGGCAGAAATTGTCTGTTTTGTTGAAGGTGAAATGGCAGGCAGTAGTCACCTTCAAGACTATAAATGATTACATTTGTGGCATAACAGTAGAGCAGAGCATTATGGTATGTGGACAAGTTTATCCTATAAGTCCACATGAAATAATGCATTGAAGGCTCGATGCTGAGTACACTGTTTTTTGTTGTTGTTGTTGTTGTTTTATCATTTATATACACATTCTCATTGACCAGTGCTGGATTTCTCCATCAAGATAAGAAATAATAACTTCAAAACCTCAGGGTCTTCTCAAGTAACACACGAATTATTATGTCATATGTATTATGACTTTATTCTCTAAATATTGTGACTTTTTCCTCAAATTTTCCTGTCTTGTAACTTGTATCTTGTAATAAACTCATATTCTGTAGAACTCAAATGTACAGCATACAGGTATAGCAATAGTAATAAAAAAAAGGTGAAAAGAACGCTCAAGAATTATTGAAGACCTGTTCAGAATTATTGAAGAATCTTCAACTTCTTATCTTAAAGTATTCGACGTTTAGTGGTTCCCACTCAGCGTGGTGCAAGGTGCAACCTTCACGCTAAGCGTTCCTCAGTGGTGGAATGCACTTCCAATCTCAATCCGGACTGCAGAAACTCTCACTATCTTCAAAAACAGCTAAAGACCCACCTCTTCCATGAACACCTAACCAACTCATAGAAAATAAATAAATAAATAAAAAACAACACACTTACACCTTTACTCTGTGCACTTTGCTTCCTCTAGAGCTCAATTAGTTTATCTTGTATAGTAGCACTACTTGTATTGTTCTCTGCTCGATATATCGCTTTGCTTATTATAAGTCGCTTTGGATAAAAGCGTCTGCCAAATGAATAAATGTAAATGTAAATGTATTCGTGTGCTACATTAAATAAGAATATATGTTTCTAACAATAAATAATCTAATTGGAATATAACCTTAGTAATCTGTTTCTTTATAATTCAGCAAATTGTGTTGTATATGTTGACCACTTTATTAAGGCCATAATCTGTGAAATCTACTTAATTAAATATTTTTTAAAAACCAAACAAAACAGCTGTTATTTACCGAGAGACCACATATATTCTAATTCCAATTTATCTTCACACAGTAACGACGACGACCATCACACATGTCCAGCGAGTAATTAGGGACATTGTCTTCTTGGTTGATGAATCCAACTATGTTGGAAATGCTAATTTGCCTGCTGTACGAGACTTCATCTCCAGTATTGTTAGCCAGCTGGATGTTCGACCTGAAAGAGTACGCATTGGCCTGATCAGGTTTGCTGAGGGACAAATGACAGAGTTCTACTTGAATTCTTATGCCAACAAACAAGAAGTGCTTGATAACATCGCTCAGTTAAGATTAACTGGAGGAAATGTAGTGAATACTGGGGCAGCCCTTCGTTATGCCTTAACAAACCATTTCCAGGAATCAGCTGGTTCTCGTAGGAGACAAGGAATCCAGCAGGTCCTAGTACTAATCACTGGCGGTCCATCTCAAGACGAGGTCAGAAGCGTTGCAGACCAAGTAGCAATGGCCGGAGTCTTGACTTTTGCTGTTGGAGCTGGCCAGGTGGATGAGAGTGAACTGAAGAAAGTTGCTTTTGTTGAACATCTGGCATACTATGAAAACAGCTTTGCTGACTTGTCAAGGGTTGCTAAAACAATTATGGCACCACTTATCTCTGTAGTTGGAGACCCTGGTGAGTTCCAGCTTTTGTTGATAAATATTGCATAAGGCCTGAAAATAACTTGCAAATTTTATTTGTGTTTACTTTTTTCTGTTCAACAGTTACTATTCCTTCAGTTACTGATCGTGGTGAGAGGGATGTTGCATTTCTGATAGATGGCTCTGATGCTGTTAGAGGAGATTTCTCACACATTCGTGACTTCATAATCAAAGTAATTGAGCCTCTTGATGTTGCTGATGATAAAGTAAGAATTGCCGTTGTCCAACACAGTGAGAGACCGACTCCTATTTTCTACCTAAATACCTTCAAAACAAAAGATGAAGTCTTGAGGGCTCTACAGCAGATGAGTCCAGCTGGCGGCAGAAGTCTGAATACTGGAGCTGCATTAGCATACATGAAAAATACAATTTTATCATCAAATTCTGGGGGCAGAGCAGCCCAAAACATCCCCCAGTTTCTGATTGTTTTGAGTGGAGGAAAGTCAAGGGACAGTGTAAGGGAACCTGCTGGTGTGTTAAAGACTGAAGGAGTGGTACCTTTTGGTATTGGGGTGAAAAATGCAGATTCCAAACAGATTGCAGCTATTTCTCACAATCCCTCATTTGCCTTCAACGTGAAAGAATTCAGCGATCTTAAAACCGTCCAGCAAAAGCTTAATAGCTATGTTAGCCTGCCAAAGACACAACTGGAAGTTATTCTTGAGCAAGGTAAGGAAACTTTATGTACTTGTATTTGTCTCTGGTGTATCAGTTGTGTGTTTTTAGCAGAGCCTGTAGAATTTTGGTTATTTGTTTCACTGTCTTTTAATTTAATCCAAGAACATCAGAACCATCCAGGAAGAGAAAAAAAGGTGGATGTTTCTAAATAAATTATTTCCACACAGTTTGGAACTTTGGAGTAGGGAAATTATACAGCTTAACACAGTGGTTTAATACAGTGATGAAACTTTTTGTATTTTATTTTATCTCAATATATATCCAATAAAAATTATGTTGTAAATAGTATGAGTTCTTGGGGGCATGGTAGTTTAATCGTTAGCACATTTCCCTCACACCTCCAGGGCTTGGGGCTTGAAACCCTCCTATGCTGTGTGTGTGCAGAGTTTGCATATTTTCCCCGTGCTTCAGGGGTTTCCATCAGGTACTCTGATTTCCTCCCCCAGTACAAAGACATGCATTGTAGGTAGATTGGCATCTCTAAATAGAATGTGTGTGCAATTGTGCCCTTCTATGAGTTGGCACCCCATTCACGGTGTCCCTCACCTTGTGCTCAGAGTCCCTTGGGATAAGTTCCAGGCTACCCTGTGTAGGATAGGCAGTACAGAAAATGGATGGACTATGAGTTCTTTAACACAAGGTTGGGAGTTGAGCAAACATTTCTTTTCAGGGAATATACCTATAGTGGGGGAAAAAAGTATTTGATCCCCTGCTGATTTTGTATGTTTGCCCACTGACAAAGAAATGATCAGTCTATAATTTT